>JZSA01001279.1:0-29204 GCA_000956155.1 Cotesia vestalis
ACACTGCGCATGCGCGGAGATTTGAATCGTGGTGGATGGAACAGACCTTTGTTATCTTCCGACAATCGTAATAACTTTGCTAAGTTAAAAAAAAATTTAATTATTACAATTTCATACAGATAAATTATTAATTTTTAAATTAACTGTTTATAATTTTCAATACAATTTTTTTAATTGAAAACTTTTATTTATTTATCAAGACACAGAAAAAAATTTTGCGTCAATGCGTCAAAAAATTTTGTGTTAAATATTTAACACTTTTTTGTGTTAATTTAAGATTTTTATGAGTTAATTTAACATAATAAATGTTAAATTTACACATAAAAGTATTAAATATTTAAAACAAAAATTTTTAACACAAAATCTTTTGACGCAAAATTTTTTACGGATATTAAAAATTTTTTTAGAATTTTATAGCAATTAAATTATTAAAAAGTTTCACATGTGAAAATTAATAAAAATTACAAGTGAAAATTTTTAGAAGCGTTTTTTTATTGTAATTAATTTATTAAAAAAATTTTTTTAATTTACAGCTGACCGCTAACTTAAGAATTATTGTTTTACACTTTAATAACGCAATTAATTTCTGCCGATTTTTCAATTATCGATTTATAGTTATGTTCGCTGACTGTTAAGTAAAAATTCTTCGATCCAAATGAACAATTATTAAAATTAATCTCAAATTTTGAGCCATGATTTCTCTTGAATGTTTTTTTGCATTCCGGTATATCATTACCATTGACCATTAGCGATGCAAATAACAAATCAGGTGAATAGCTGACTTTTACGCTTTCCGATAAACATTCATATGTTAATTTATTGTTCAGCTAGAAAATAGATTAAATAAATAAATTTATTATTTCAATTGTGACAATATTGAACATTAAATTCTACCTGATAGTGCAAGCCATTACTTAAAGTCATCGAAAAAAAATGAAAAATCACAATTATAATTGCGGAACTATGAAACTTGATCATCGTTATACAAAAAAATAAAATTAAGCTCAAATTAAGTGAAAAAATATTTTTTTATATTACTAGCTTCTTTTTTGTACGTCTCGTTTCTTGTTACTCTAGCTAATTACTGTACTTATTGTATTTGTTCACTAATGTGACGAATTATCTGTTGATTTGATATCTTTAAAAATCTTTGACCTACTTTATACTGTAGTTAAAAAATAAAAAAAAAATAATGACTTAAAACAATAAGTCAATAGTAATTAATCAATTTTGTTTATAAATTATTCATAAAATATTTGATAAAACTACAGGGAAAAAAGAAAACTTGAAAAATTACAGTTTAAATAGTAATAAGTGTCCCGTCGTATTCAAAACTAGAAAAATTACAGTTTGAAATAAAATTTTTGTAATTCAAACTTTGAATGTTAATTTTCATAACTTTCAATGTAAATATTAAATTTTACAATGTAATTCTTATAAAATCAGTATAAAATAGTAATAAGTGTCCCGTCGTATTCAAAACTAGAAAAATTACAGTTTGAAATAAAATTTTTGTAATTCAAACTTTGAATGTTAATTTTCATAGCTTTTAATGTAAATATTACATTTTATAATTTAATTTTTATAAAATCTGTAATAGTTACAATCTGAAACTGTAATTTTTCCAATTTTTATCACGAAGCTCTACGTTACATTATATACTGTAATTTTTCTATTTTTTTTCTCCGTATACAAAAAAAATTATTATATATTTATATTTACATTATTTTAAATTAATTAAAAATTTATTATTTTATACTAATTTAAAATTTATTATAAATATAATATTTATATTTATTCAGTATTAAAGAGTACAACCGTGTTGGCAATCAAATGAACAAAAATTAAATTTATTTTCAATATTTATATTTATTATCAATACATCAACTTGAAAATTTTAATTTGTGCTCAAAGTTATTTCACAATGAGTACTTTTTTTTTAATATAAAAATCAATTGTCTCGACAATCAATTTTTTGACTGTACAAATGATGAAATTCAGGATTATTGTGACTTTCGGTGACAATCAAAGTAAAAACTCTCGATCCAAATGAGCAATCATTAAAGTTGACTGTCATATTTGCAATTTCATTGGTTTTAAATATTTTGAAGCATTTGGAGTCAAAAATATTGTTAAAACTCAGTGTTGAATGAAATAACGGAGAAGGATTAAATTCAACGTTCACAAAATTTGGAGAACACTCGTATAACAATCTTCCTTCTATAGCCTGTTCGAATGAATGTTGAGAAATTGCAGAATACAATAAAATATGAAAATAAAATTTTTTAATAATTATCTACTTACTTTTCCTTGAATAATATGCGAATTTGAATGGATACAATTTAAAGTTAACATGATTGCAATATTAATATGAATCTTCATTTCGAATAAGACTGAATACTTTTGTCAAAAACAAAAAAAATATGTTACTGTTTTTTTTTTTATTAATATTTGTGTTGCAATTTTTATTCAATTCTGACGATTGAGCAAGTAACACGCAATGCCTAGTATTTTAGATCTTATATTTGATAAAAATAAAACTAATTTAGCCTAAAAATTTGATGATGAAATTTTTATTTTTTTACAAATTTTTCAATAACCGAATTTATTTTTTGTTTGATCACAAATTGATTTAAAACTTAGATACTGTTTCTTTTTGTTTTTTTAGTCATTATTTCACATATCGTTATATTGTCATTAATAACTGAAAAAAGTCTTGTTATTAAATGATAACGAAAATCATTATCAAGTATTCTGAAGTAATTGTCAATATAATGATTGTTAAAAGTACTTAAATATTTTTGTTGATGTACAATAAAAAATTTTGCGTCCTTGCGATTTTGAAAGTATTTTTATTAAATCAAATAAGATTTTTTGCATGTGTTATGAACATGTATACATTTTCAGTATTTAATGATTTATGTAAATTTTTGACAGTCAATTACGACTTCGTTGATGAATGGAATTTTATTTACATGTTGAGGGATTTCAATCACTGTCAAATTAAATTTTCTAGCTCCTGATGTACATTGGTTGAAGTCAAATTTGAAACGTACTTGTTCACGGATTCCACCGTCTTTTACACAATTTTCATTAGAATTTACAATAAGTGAGCTTGAATAAGACCGTTCAGGAGAAAAAAATATTTTTACTGACGTTGACGAACATTGAAATTTCAGTCTCTCATGAGCCTACAAGAATAATAAAAGTTTTTTTTAATAAAAGTCAATATATATGTTTGTAATTATTATAAATGTACTTACCGAAAGGTGTATTATTTTTGCATTGGCAAAATAAAATAAAACACTAACAATAAAAATAATAAATTTGACTTGTTGATAGTTATTCATTTTTTTTTTATATATTACTATGTTTTTTTGGGTCGGTTTTTTTTTTTTTTTTTAGAGTCGATAAATTTATTTCTAATGATTGTTACATACCAATCGAACCGGTTTTGAATCCCCTACAAGTTTATTAGGCCAAACATTAAATTGGTCCAATAATAAAAAAATTTTTTTTACTTCCACAAACAGATTTCTAAATTTTATTTTGATATTTTTAAAAAATCAATTGATATACTAGGTATGAATAGTTGATGAATCAAGTGAATTTTATTTTTTATTTTTAAATTCAAAAATTTATAACACGTAATTTACTTTTATTTATTTATTTATTCACTTTGTATCTTTCTAATTTAAGTTTCACCGGATTCGCAACTTTTATCAAAATCACAATCTCTTCAATAGGTTTTTCTTTAACATCATCTCCACAAACTCCAACTATACGATCTCCGTAGGCCAATTTACCGGATTCTAATGCAATTCCACCGGCGAGCTACCAAATTAAAACAAAAGCAATTTAAAATACTCTGAAGAATCTTTGTTAGATGAATACAAGACTTTAAAATTCAACGTCCTACTAGAAATAAATTAAAATATATAAATTTATTTTCTCTCACCAATTCGGAAATGTAAGCTCCTTTTCCGTCTTTATAGCCTTTGAGATATAAACCCAATGGCTTTCCAGCTTTTTTCTGCAATTCAACTTCAAATTCTTCAATGTATTTTTCATCCCGATATATAACCATTTTCACCTAAATAATTTTATCAAGTTTTACAATAACGACTTGTAATTTTTTATTTATAAATATTCAATTGTATTAAAATAATTACAGTTCCAGTAGAGCCTATAATTGTTAATGTTGCTTTATGATTGTCAACATTATTGAATTTATCTGCTCCAACTTCTAGAATTTGATCACCTTTTTGCAAGAAAGTTTCGGCTGTACCGATCGGAGTATCTGAATTGACATCCAAAACAAATATAGCACCCTGAAGCAGTAAAAAATTTTCGTTTGAAATTTATTAAATTTTTTTTTTATTCGTCTTCAAAAAATACTTACGATTGGAGTATCATTTCCACCAACAATTGTAAATCCAAGAGGTTTATCATTTGATTTTGAAAATTCTATATTCATTTGCTTTTTAACAGGCTTCGGTGGTTCTACCGGTTTCGGTTTTTCTCCTTCAGGACCTAAAAAATCATTACACGAATTATAAGGAAGATAGCCACTGTGAGGATCGAAAAAATAGGTGATTTTCGGGAATTTTTTTAACTGAGATATTAAAGGAATTTGGAGATCGATTTTTTTTTGCTTTACAAAGGAAACATTGAAGATTATTCTCCTGAATTTTGATTAAAAAATATGAACATGAATTCTTGTATCAAGAAAATTTTCTTAATAAAAGTATTTTTTTTTCAGTGTAAACTTTGATTTGACAAAAAAAATTTTTTTCCTGCCTATTCCCCTTAACAGATTATATATAGTAATATATTAAGCTTATCAATTATACTAACCAGCAGCTCCAGCAGCTTTATCGCCTGATTGAGTTTCCTGTACGGTACTTTGTGGAGGGTCTTTACCTTTGGGACTACATACTATTAATGTTACCAATCCTTCACATTGTTTAAGAATACTTGTAGCCTGCAATTTATATATTTTTATCAGTATCATAAAATATATTTAAGACTAGGTTCAATTATAATATTTTTTTTTTATTACTTCATCCTGTTTGGCACCCAACAAAGTATCAGAATTAACTCCCAATAGTAAATCACCAACTTGAAGACCAGCCTGTAAAAATAAAATGAAAGTAATTAATAATTAGTCACAGCAATAATTAAATAAATTAAAATTCGGATTTAAAAAATTATTAATTTTAAAATTTTATATTTACCACTTCTGCTGCACTTCCTTCTTGAATATCAGATACAAATATACCCTGTCCTAATTCAGCATGTTTACCTTGAATTATCATAATTCCCATTCCGTATGTGCCCTTTAAAAACAATAATGATATTATTCACAAGATTGTTTTTTAATTTAATTAATAAAATAATAAGCCATACCTTTTTTACAGTTACGGTATGGACATTCTCATATTGACTGTATAAATCCTAAAAGAAAAAATTTTTTTAAAGAACATTGCTACTGTGTAATTAATTTTTTTTATCCAAAATATTAATTACTGATATTTTTTATAGACTATCCAGTTAAAGTATGAAAATAAAATTTAATAAAAAATGAAATTTAAATTATATACAACTTACACTCTCTTCTAGTGTGGGAGGAAACTGATGAACTTCATCTATTGCTACATAATCATTTTGTTTAGGTGACCTGAATTTCAACAGTTATATAAGTCATAATTAATTAATCATACTATAAAATTTTATAAGTGCGTTATCTATTGATTTATATTAAATTGATAGAATTTATTAGTCACTTGCCGATATAAAATGATGGTCAATGTGGTGTCGAGTAGTTTTCTAATTACAACTACAGAATTTAAATGACATCGTCCTTTCAAAACTTGGCCATTAACTTCTATAATTTCATCGCCTACTTTAAATAGTCCAGTTTTAAATGCTGCTCCTTTTGGATTTAAACCACAAATAAAAGTACTCATTTTCTTTCTGTCTCTGTGACCAGCAAGAGCTATTCCATAATCCCGGCCTTCTTTCTCTAATCTTACCAATAAAACATTGTTTCCTAAATTTTTGTACTTTTTATTGATTTTCACTATAAAAAAATGAAAATATCATTAATAAATCTATCTAACTTGTTAATTACGAAGATTTATTTTAAAAAATCCAGTATTTACTCATTGTATATCCATAATCGTCTTCTTCTTCTTGATCCGTTGCCGTTTTTTTGAGATAAGCAGCACTTTTCCTAGATATCTAATGATAAATATTTATTTTAAAGACCTAAGCTTGTAAAAATGAGAATAAATGCATAAAAAAATAACTAACTTCTTTTCCAGCTGCTGTAATGACATTTCCTTCCAATTGCCGTTCATCTTCTTCACTTTCAGAATCGCTTCCGGAGCTATACTTTTTTTTCTCACTCTGACCTTCCTCAACATGATTGCTTGTGGCTTCCGTGGGACCTTCGATGCTTTGTGATTTCATAACAGATTTAGATTTATCTAAAATTTTTATCGACCTAAAAATTAAACAAATTTATTTTGTTATTTATTTTTTATCAATTAACAATTCTTTTATACCTTTTTATCGTTGAGCGACGAGATACAGGTGGACTTTTATTCGTATTATTATTTTCCTATTTAAAATTCAACATTATTATAGATATATATTTTTACTTCAATTAAATATCTATACATACCGATGATATGAAAGACTGTACTACCAATCGCAGCGTATCACCGGTATTTTTAATTACATTAACAGCAAATTCATACGGCACAGTTCTTAAATCTTCATTATTAGCTTCTAATATTCTGTCTCCAATCTGAAATTATTTTTTAAAACTTTCGCTATATTTTAATAATTCGGTTTTTATCATTTTACATTAAAATTTAATTTATTTTTTATGATTTTATGGGATTATTTTAAATTACCGATAATTGTTTACTTTCTCCTGCTGGACTATTGGGCTTAACACTTTTGATGAATATACCGCATATTTGTTCTGGAGGGCTTGCATTTTCACTACTTATTTCTATCTGTAATAAATTGAAATTTATTTTTAAATAAAAAATTATAAACTTAGCTTATCGTTAATTATATATTATAATTATTAGTTCTTATCAAATTAATGCACTTATTTTTTAACAGCTCCTTACAACCCATAAAAAATTAAAAAATTAGAATTATTTATGATTGCTAAGTTTAAAAAATAATTAGAACATAAAAAATGCTTCCTTAAAATTAATATTTAACTTGAAATAACAATGTAATACCTTTCCACTAATAATACTGAATCCTAAACTTTCTCCATTTGATTTGTGTAAAACAACACTTCGTTCAGGTCCCCAATGATTTGTAAAAAGAGGACTCCCGCCTTTTGTTTCTTGATGAGAGATAGTCATTGCACTGATTTTTTTTTAACTTAAATATTTAGTGAGTTTCACAATAAATTTTATCAATTTCTCTTAAAATAACTATTTTTTTATATTGATATAGAGTTTTGAAAATTTATTTATCATTTTAATTCGATTTTCTTCTACAAAAATTTATTATCTTAAGTTTAAAATTCTTTAATTATACTTCTACAATTTCGTCTTGGTATTATTTAAAATAATTACTGAGTACATTCCAAGTTAGAGAACTAAAACTACATTTAATAACCCTTTTTTAATGAAAACAGATAAATTGCGCGTAGAAAATAGTAAAAATACATCTGATAGTTTTGTACAACTTAAGTAATTCAATAGGTATGGTCATACATTCTATTCAGCAAATTGGTTTAGCCTGATCTAATAAACTAGTCTTCGAGTATGAAGCCTTTTAAGTACGCCGAGAATCTCAATTTTACCTATATAAAGAAATTTTTGTTAGAAAAAAATATTTTTATGCTGCTGATCCAACGGATATTCCATGATAATAAATTTTTTACAATTTTTTACAATTTTTTACAATTAAAACTAATTGATTATAACTGTAGTTACATTTAATTGAAATTACATTTTTCATGTTAAAAAATAAATAATACCTTAAAAAAATTCATATAATTATTGAAATAATAGTTTCGGGTATAACTACCATTAAAATTATTTTTTTATAAATTTACATTAAATTTTTTTAATTGTAATAGCAAAACTATTAAAATATTGATACCTAGAAGATTATTTTAATAAAATAAAAAAAAATAGTTATAAAAATTGATTATATCCAATGTGTGTGGTCATCTCAATCTGAAAAAATAAAAATTCATATATATTATTAAAACAATAAAATTATTAAATACTGTAAATGAAAAAGAAAAAAATTTCTACTTTTATCAGTATGAATTCAGGAACGTTTGCTTACAATTTTTCTTCATTTTATCTATCTCCAACAGATATTTGTCACAGCTTCTAAATTATGCTCGAATTCAAGTTTTTTTTTTAATTTGATAATATTGACGTTAATTTTTTTTTAAATAAAAAATAATAAAAAACTTATTAAGTACCAAAAAAAATATTCTTAGATCATGACATTAAAGTTAGCTGTCACTATTATAATTTTTTTTAATAAATAAATTTGCTCCGAAAAATTATTTCTGAAAAATTGCATTTTTAACTTTTTTAATTTTTTAAATGTCAATTTTTTGTTTTTATTTTAGTGTGAAATCCGGTTTAAAACCATGTCCCTTCTGTTATGTATTATGAATGACAATAAAGATGGCGCGTCAGTACCGACATCTAGACAATACGTTTATGGACTATACGCAGTACGTGAGTATAGCTGTAATCTCCACAATACGTGAATGCATTGCCTGTACAGCACAATTATTTGTGTGATAAACAAAACAAGTTACTGAAAATTACTGAATTTTTAAAAAATTACTTGTCTTTATAAAAATTATTCTTTATAAAAGTGTAAAATTTTATTGTAAGTAAACAATTGATATCGGAGTTGTGTTAAGTTTGGTTAGTGCGCAGTTTATTATTTTTTACGACATTAAAGTTAGCTGCCACTTGACAATTTTTTAATTTTATTTAAAAAAAAAAACTATTTAAAAAAAATTGCATTTTTAATTTTTTTAAAATTTCTAGAAGTCAATTTTTTAAATAATTTTTTTCTTGTCATAATTTATTTGTTACAAAAATTATCAAATACTTGCTAAATTAATTTTCATTATTTTTTTCGATAGTGAATAAATAAAGAGACTTAAAAAAATGGGAGGTGGAGATCTTAATTTAAAAAAATCATGGCATCCCTCAACGATGAAAAATATGGAAAAAGTTTGGAAGGCCCAACAACAAGACAATCAAGAGAAAAAGAAAATTGCGGAATTAAAAAGAGACATAGAATTAGAACGTGAGAGAGAGGATTTAAAAAAATATGCAATGGAGCAAGGAACTATAGAGAAAAAGGACGATAGGAAACTTGATTGGATGTATACGAAGCCACAAAATTCTATCAATCGCGAAGAATATTTATTAGGAAAAAAGATTGATAAAAATTTTGAAAAAATTGCTTCTGCGGAAAAAAATTCTGAACGTAATGAATTACCTGGTAACCATGTGGACTATGAGTGTGTACCACCATCAATAAGATCTTTTTCAGGAAACGAACAAGTCGATTTGGCAAAAAAGTTACAAGAAGATCCAATGTTTGCTATTAAAAAAAAAGAAATGGAATCAAGAAGTAAACTTTTACAAAATCCAGTAAAGCTGAAAAAATTACAAGAACTTGTCAAGAATAAATCAAGTTCGTCGTCTTCGCAACGTAAGTCATCGAAAAGTGATAGAGATAGAGATTCGGATAGATCAGCCAAAGATAAGTATAAGGATAAGGACCACCGTAAATCTCATAAAAAAATAAAACTTTCGGAGAAAGAAAAATTAAAACGTTTAAAAGCAATGATGGCCAATGGATCTTGGCGTGAGGAAGAACGTAAAAATAATGTCAAACGTTACAGAGAACAAGATAAGTCAGAAACTTCTGAAAAAGATTATAATCCTGATTTTATTAGAAAACAACTCGCCAAAGCGACAGAAAAAGCAACAGTTGCCTCAAGAATCAAATCAAATGTAAATAATATTCAAAGATCTAACCGAACTATGGATAGGAATTTCGTGAGAAGATAATATGAACGGTATAAAAAAATCTCTTACATTTTGCTCGTCGATTTTCATCCAGTCGTACAAAAATCTCCAATCCGCAGACGGAAACATTAAAGCCATTGGAGATAACGTCGCGTAAACGAACTCTTTTCTGGTATCTGAAATAGCCGGCATCTTCACAAACTTAAAGTGCAATTTCAAAAAATTAAAATAATACAAACACGTTGGCGCGTGATAAAACACGTAAGTATTAACACGTGACAATGAACGAAAAGAATTTCTACTTGTTCAGAGAGTTGGACCTTTGTAGAGAAAAAAATAAGCAGGTAGAAAATTTTTATCCCTACCTAATATATGGCTAGGATTGTCTTACTAATGTAGGTGCCATTGTCCGGCCAAAATTTTTATGACATGAACTATACAAAGATTTATTTTAAGCTCTGTGTCCTATCAATTCACGCCCCTAGTTTTTGAAACAATTACAATGAATTTGCTTTTGTCATCAAAAATTTATCTTTATTTTTTTTTCTTCATTCTAATTTTTTTAAGTGAAATCAAAAATAAATTTTAAAAAGAGAAATTAAAATTAAAATTGTTACAAATTTTTCATTGATGATCACTCTTGAATTTTTGGACAATTATTCTCACCAAATTTATAAATTATTTTTGGAACATAACACTGAATATTTAAAAATTTTCTTTAATAAATTAATTACAATAAAAAAATGCTTCTGAAAATTTTCACGTGTGATTTTTATTAATTTTAACACGTGGAATTTTTTAATTTAATTTTTTTCATAATAATTGCATTATTATAAAATTTTAAAATAACTTTTAATGTCTGTTAACTTCAGTGTCATAATAAAACAGTTAAAAACGGTGGGCTGGTTGCTACGGCGCTTAATATCAAAACAAACGTCCAGTCCGTTGCTAGGGACATCCATGTGTAATTGTTAGTTCGATACAATTTGACATTAAAAAAACAATATTTTTCTGTGAATGGACCTCAAAAAACATTCACAGAAGCGATCACGCTTAAATAAAACTTCTGAAATAATAGATTCATCAAGTTGGGATAATAATTATTCTTCAGAAAATAATAATTTAAAATCTTCGAAAAGTGCAAGTGAATCTGCAAAATATTCTAAACCGAGATATTTTAATTCCAGCAATCAAAGTGTAAGTAGAAATCATCAGACTGTGAATGATGACTCTGACAATGAGGAAAATTTTAACAAGATTCCGAACAACGAACAGTATAACAGAAGAGACTCATCTAGTTCAGAAGAAACCGACGAGAATAATTCCGATGATGATGTTCACAAAAGGAAAATCAAACAAAGTGGTAAGGTTCTATCTAAACAAGAAAAAAGACGTAAAAAAACATCACAGAGGCGGTTGCATAATCAACGAGAAGAAAAACGTATTTCGTCGTCTCGGAATGACAATGAAGAGGACGTTGACGAGGATCGGGCTTCTTTAAAACTACATCGCACTGTACAGATGGCAAGAAAAAATTCCAAGCGTTTAAGAACAAAATCCCGTAATGGCAAAGGTATTAATTATTTTATTATTTTATAAACTTTCTGAATGTTGGATGATAAATTAAAAAAACTATTATACTTAAAACAAAAAAATAATCACACTGAAGTTGACAGACATAAAAAATTTTTTTAGAATTTTATGGCAATTAAATTATTATTAAAAAAATTTAATTAAAAAATTTCACATGTAAAAATTAATAAAAATTACAAATTAAAATTAACTTAGCAGATAGTTGATAATTTTAAGAATTTTTGTAACAAATAAATTATAGCAAAAAAAATTGACATTTAGAAATTTTAAAAAACTACAAATGCAATTTTTTTTAAAAATAATTTTTTGGAGCAAATTTATTTGTTAAAAAAAATTAAATTAATGTCATAAATTACAAGTGAAAATTTTTAGAAACATTTTTTTATTGTAATTAATTTGTTACAAAAATTTTTTAAATTAACAGCTGACGGTTAACTTGAGTATTATAAAAAATACTATATCTTTGTAATTGCTCTGACAGAAGGTGGAAAAAAAGAAGGACGAGGTGGTACAAAAGATAATGAAGTGCCAATAACAGAAATTTTACGGCAAGGTGAAGAAAATCCGCGAAGACAGTATGAAGAGCCGAAGCCTTTAACCCAGTTGAGCACAGATACAATTTATGTGCAAGGTGTAAATCGTTTTAGTGCCGTTAAGATTCCTGCAGAACGTATTACTCGAGGTCGCCGAGGTCCTGATACAGGTGAAACTGCCATGTATCCAATAAAAATTGCAATATTGGCGCA
This sequence comes from Cotesia vestalis, assembly GCA_000956155.1. Classification (NCBI taxonomy): domain Eukaryota; kingdom Metazoa; phylum Arthropoda; class Insecta; order Hymenoptera; family Braconidae; genus Cotesia; species Cotesia vestalis. The sequence goes on from JZSA01001279.1 coordinate 12,398, forward strand.
AAAGGCTTGGAAGAATGCTGGATTTATTTATCAAGGTCTCCTTGCTGGAATGGCATTTATTCATTTTATTTTAGTATGTAAAAACTCATATTATAAAACTATTTTTACTGCAATATTGAATTCTCGAAATCAATAGTAATTTACTTTTAATTATCATTATATTTTTTTCGCCTGTAAATTATAGATTCAAACATATTTTAAGCCACTGAAGAAACCCATTGAAGATTATTCAATTATTGCTGAAATATACGCTAATTTATTTTCTTTTTTCATTGTAATGTGCATTATTTCTGCTTTTGATAGGTAAGCTAATTTTTCATTGATATTTTATTAAAAATTATAAGTTTAAAATTAATAAAAAAATTTTTTTTACAGATTTGACTTGGCTCATTTTGATATAGAACATTTTAGAGGATTATATAATAATTATGCTAGAGCTATGACCGTAATACCACTATATATTGCAGTATTTTGCTTGCATCAAGCCACTTTGTCAGTTAATGATAAATTAGTTTTACTAAACTACACTAAAAATGCGACTAGTTATATAAATGTAAGTTTATATTTTTAATTTAAATATACCAAGTAATCCTTAATTTAAAAATCAATATCTAATTAATAGTATGATAGTGGCACTGAATTATTGATTTTTATTGCACGACCCATTTTGCGAAGCATCAGAGAGTGCTTTACGATCGCAAAATTTTTTTCGCCTCATTTCGGCAACTATTTTTATTATTGTCAAGATTATTTAATCGAGATTAATTAAATACTTTTTAAAAATTTATTTAGTGCAATAGAAACAGAAAAAAACATCAAAATAGGTGAAAAAATTTTCCTGTCCGTCATTCATAATTAAATGAGCATTATGAGTCGTGTCCTTTTGAATTTTCAAAATTTTTTTTATGATTTTAATAGGAAAATACAACAACAACAACCACTATCAGTGATGAAGAACTTGAAAATTGGAAAGCAATAACATTAACGAAAGATGGAATAGTCGTAGTAGCCTGGCTTTTAGTTTCATTTGGTCCGCCAAGTGATATGCTTCTAACTCACCTTAAGTCACTGGAAAAATATCACAATAGTGATTATTATTAAAATAAATTTATGTAAATTTTTATTAGAAAAGGATAGCAGCAATTGATTAAATAAATAACTCGAGTGAACATGTACGATTATTATTTGATCGTCGGAAAAATGTATGTACTTTGTAATTCGCAGTACAGTAACTTGATACTTTTGTGATACAAAAGATACTAACATTAAATGGATATTTAATGACAATTGTATAATTATTAACTACCGATGAATTACAATTTTTTTGTGTGAGATAAAAGTAAAAGACTGTAAAAAATAATAATTATCAACAATAAGACGTAGTGATAGTATAAAACAAGAGAAGGAAAATAAAATAATATTTAACAAAATAATTAGCATTTTTGTTTTAGTTTTTGTTTAAAGTTTCAGTCGATTCGCAATACAATTAAGTCACGCTCATCGGTTATTTACACCGATAACTTTTACACTTTCGCACCATACTAATATATATTTATATATAGAATAACTTCAGGTATATACTTTGTTATTACATATAATTAAATACTTTTATGGGTAGCGATGACGAACAAGAATTTGCCAATAATTCATCACCTCCAAATATCCCGTATCCACTGATCATATTTATTAAAATTATTTATTTATGTTAACAAATAATTAATTTATCTATTTAATTTAATAACAAATTTATTTTCCTTTTTTTTTATTTAATTTAATGGACATTATTTGATTATCAATTGATATTAATTTCAATTGTTCAATCATTTTATATTTGTTAAACATTTTATAATATATATTAAATTTTATCAAATAATAAAAGCAGTAATTATAAATTGTGTTATTTATCAGCCAATCAATATATTTAGAATTATATGTAAATATTTAAAATATGTATTTTGAATATATAAATTACATTGTAATTTAAATAATATAAAATGTCAGCTTCAACGGGCTTTTTTTTTTATTATTTATTTTTTCACACGGTCATACGCGATGTTTAAATATCAACTTTTTAATAAATTTTATTATATATTACTTTTGGCAGGAATGTTATTATATTTTTTGCAGTTGCATAATTATTAAAATAATTAGAATAATAATAATAATAATAATAATAATAATAATAGTAACATATGAATATTTGAATGAGCAAAAATAACTTCAATCACATTATATATTATAATTGCGTTTTAATTTTGGTGATGTATGAGACTAAATGTTTTGGTCCAAGCGTGAAAAAACAAAATTATTTTTTATTTGTGTTGAATGTTTTTTTTTTTTTTTTTTTTTTAAATTTTAAATTTGAAAACTCCTTTATGATTTAATACAATGAGTTTCTATGCACAGTGAATTTATTTGTCTTATAAACGAATTTTTTTAATCTTTTGTCGCAAAGGCAATATATAAAGGATTATTAATAAGGACGAATCAGCTTATTACTATTGGATTAAATGATAATTAATAATAATAATTATAATATTAATAATTAATAAAACCTAATTATAATAATGCTTACTTGATATATACAATATTTATTACTGAGTAGCCGAGAGGTTTCAGTTAGTTCCGATAGTAATTATTTTATATGTTTATTACATCGGAATATCTTCGAAGACAGTTACAAAAAACATTTTCTATATATACATTTAAAAAAATTGCACTTAAATTGTACGATTAAAAAAAAGTTGTATGTTGATTTAAAAATACAAAATTACCAAAAAATTTTTTTTGCATCATTCAGTTTCTTTTTCATCATATTTTATAGTAGATTAATGAAGAAAAATTTCTAAAACCTCACGATTTCTCACAGATACTCTATTAGAATTAAAGAATTTACGAGCATGTTCTATTTTACAAGCTGAATATGAGGAGTTTTTTTTTTTTTTTTTTTTTTTTTTTTTTTTTTTTTGTATAAATGAATTACATTTTTGTTTGTGTAGTTAATTTATCAGATGGTAATTTTTTTTTTTTTTTCAACTTTTTTTACTCGCCTCATTATCGCACCACTAATCGTCGACAATAATCATAATAATTAGTGTTATTAAAAACTAGAGAAAACTTCTAATGACTGTGATTAGTTTTTAATTTTTTCCGTTTTTATAATTAGGCTTTTGAGCAGTATCAATCATCGGTAATCAATCAATCTTCTTAGTAATCAGTACTTCACGTCAAGTATTTAATTATTTTATTATCATTAATATATATGTATATATATATTTATATATTTATGATTGATGATGACACATGTCGTTAAAGTTCGATGAAATAATTTCAATCTAACAATAAAATTTTCTATTACATTTAATAAACAGATTTTTAACTTATTAAAAATTTACATAAATTATAATAATGTGTTGACATACATATATATATATATATATATATATATTTATATATTTATATCAAAGCGAAATTTGGTGATTTATGTTATTAATTCGGAATCCGACTACTTGGGACAATAAATGATGTCTGTGAATAATCCTTAGCTCTAAGATAATTATTTTTGTTTATACCGAGCGCATAAGAATTTTTTCTATCGATGCTTGAAAAAGTATTAAACATACACTGTTAATCGAATAGAAACATGAATAACAAACTGCACATTAATAATCTAATTTACACATTAGACTTAATCACAATTTAAATAATTCAGTTATTTTATATTTAATATTACCAATTTTTCATTTATTATTTATTATTTTCTGGTCATTTTTTTTCGTTTATCTTAGGCCAGAATGTAATCAATTTATTTCTCTAATATTTAAATTAAACAAGAGTTTCATTGATTAATTTATTTATATTTCTATCCGTAGGTTGGATATTGATTATTGCTACTTATTTATTAATTTTTCTTTAATAATTTATCTTCACTCATCAACTAGATATTTTATTTCATCAGAGTGGTAATCAATAATCGATAATCAATAATCAATAATCAATAATATAAATATAATATAGTATAATATAATTAAATAAATTTATTGACTATGTAAGCGTCCAGAAGGTGGTTTAACTTGATTGTTCCCGACGACCTTAGGTATTGCTCCGATTATTTTAACACGATTTTGAGTTTGCTGCTGTCGATTATCGGAAAATTGTGGGGGTGGCGCAAAAACAAGTTCATTATTATCTGGTTGTCCAGCAGATGGACCGGCATTGAATTCCGGAGGCGGTGGTACAAATAAATCATTATTTTGTTCTTCAGCTTCGGCCTCTATCGGTGGCGGTAATTGTGCAAGACTAACAGCGTGTCTTGTAAGCATACCACTGCTGTAATTCATTCTCTTGTGATTATTATCTTTCTCAGCATTAACAATAGATTGATTATTACTGTCATTTCTAGTCGTATCATCAAATCCAGTGGGTGGTCCTACAGGAACATCTTGATCAGAACTAACACCACTAGAACTGTTATCACCATCTTCAACCAACTGTTGTGTTTGTTGGCTCAATAAAAATTCATTTGGATGACTTTTGGATGACTTTAATTGTGTTCTGACTTTTTGTATTTCCTCAACGCTAAATGAGTGTGGCAATGAGCTACTTCCAGATGAACTGCTACCAGAGGCATTTGAATTACCAGAAGTTTCACGCGTCGATTCAAATTTTTCACGTGCAGCTGCTTTTTCAAGCTCTTTAGCTATTTCAGATTCACCAACTTCAAATTCTTCTTCCTCATCATCTTCATTTTCCGACTCTGACAAACTGTAATCTGGCTCGGGAATCGGTGGACCAGACACAACACCCGACAAATTAGACGCCGACGCGCTGGTACTAATTGTTTTCTTCTTAGCCTCACGTGTACTAGCTATACTATGACTGCGATTTGTTTTTAGCGGCTGAGCGTACTGATTACAACCACTGGCATTCAATGTGCCATTATTGTTTGAATTAATTACACCGTTTGCTATCTGCTGGCCATTTTGAGAATTGAATCCTCCGTTATTTGACGTACGCAAGCTATGTGACTTTCTTAAATGCGTTCTTGATGGATTTCCTGGTAAACTATGTGATCGATAGCCAACAGTCTTGGTATCTTCTGGAGATGCATAAAGTTTTGCATTGTTCGCCGGTCGGAAGCTTGACATTATTCCATAATTACTCTCAGAAGCCGCTGCCAACTCTGTAATATTAATTGTATTAATATTTTTTTAATTTCACATCAATTAATAATTATTAATAATATAATTTTTTTACCTTTAACTTGCTGAATATGAGCCATATTGTCATAAACAGAGGCCGGAGTCACAACGTCCGGTACATTGGCACCGACATTTACTTTGATCACTTGCCCAACTGGCGGCGGTGGAGGTGGATGATTGGGTGGTGGTAAACCATTTCTACTCAGTGCGTTAACGTCCTCTTGACTACGATGACCTTTTGGCGCCAAAGCTGACGATTGTCCTTGAATGTTCAGGTCAGGCGTACTGTGGAAGTCTCGATGCAAATCTGAACCACCGCCCAGACCACCGAAGAAACGTACCCGTGAATTTGACTGTAAATTATTCACTTCATTAATATTTAATAATAACATTAACATAATTACATTAATATTAGATAATTTCATTTATTAATAATGCGTGCTAGTACAATGATACTGCAATATTTTTTTAAATTCATAAAAATAAGCGTTTGTGTTAAAATAACGAATAAATTATTTATTTTTGTTAGTAATTATTAATTAATTGTTGCGAATGAGAAAAATTGTTATTAAATATCAAGAATTAATTTTTATATAAGTTAACAGATTAGAATGAATCGTTTTTTATTTTTTTGGTAATAAGCGTGAAAAATAAGCAAGTGGTTATTATTTATAGAAACGTTGAATACGTTTCTTCGGATGTTCAGTTACTAATCACCTGAATAAGTTCATGCTAACATGTTTTTGGGTGTAAATAATATTTAGAATTAATGATCAGTAATACAAGTAGTCCTTATTATCCTCTTGATTGTTTATCAGTTGTAATTTGTTGCATAGTCTTGATATTCGCGTACACTATAACAAACATGCATGCATACACCATTACCCATAAATACATGCTCTATTAACATGAATATGATACATCAGTTTTTAATCCTGAAAAATATTTATTTACTGATGCGTAATAAATTTATTAAAATTTTTAAAAAATACTAAAATTTATTAAATTTAAATTTGGCAACACCAACACGAATTTATGGCGCCAAAATTTTTTTAATAATATATTTAATGGGTATTAATTAATTAATAACTGTTTTAGCTCTTCAATTTTCAAATATCTTTTTTTTTTTTTTTTTTTNATTTTTTTTTTTTTTTTTTTTTTTTTTTTTTGTTAATAATGAGTACGAATTTTTAATTATTACAAGTATAAATAAAATAAAATAACTACTAAATAAATCAAAAAACAAATATTTGAATTACTACAGACAGTGAATTTTAAAATAGTAATTAAAATTTTTTGTCTTGTAATAAATAAATAATTTGAAAAATTAATAAAAAAATAAATAAAACACCAACACCAGTTAAAAAAAAAAAAACAAACCAAAGTAGTTGAGTTAATTAAAAAAACAAGAACCCTCTGAGAATCTTACTTTTCCCTTGCGTTTCATTTCCGCGACGCTCGCGTAGACTCTGCCAGTTTTCGCAGGCGAAGATGGATGTGACTTGGTAGCAGGTCCAGCCTGAAAGTGAGAACTCATCATGGTCTGACCATATTGGCCACATTCGCTTCCCTGTCGTTGAAACAGTTCCTGTAATCGAAGCAATGCAGATGCTCGAGTCTCGAATAAATCGTGCTATTGCAATTAACATTCGTGAACATTGCGTATAAATAAAAGCGCATATCACGTGTATTCGTGCTTTATATTGACTTTTTTTTGCTTTGGTATCATATTCATATTCATGATGTAACGAAATAATTAATAAAAATAATAATACCTGAAGCTCTGCGGCGGTTATACGGCTTGAAGTAGGCCGAGACCGAATACTAGCGGTACGCGGTTGAACAGGAGTATTTTGACCAGTGTTGGGGCCAGTCGAAGACTGCTGGGCCAAATGAATTGACTCGGCGCTGCTAGATTTACCTCCTGTTGATCCAATTTCATCTCGGTCGTCCTTTTCTCCGCCACCTTCTATTGTAAATAGAATTATAGAAATATTAGTCTATCAATTACCACCGAGCTTGATAAAATAAGTGACAAATTATTTTATCAACTAGTAAAATATAAAATACCTAGACCAGCAACCATTGATCGAGCTCGTGCACGACCAACACTCAGTGTAGTTTTGGGATCTCTTCGAGGTGGCATCGGTGCCGGTGATCTTCCCAATATGCCACTTATGGGCACATTATTGCTACCCTTACGGGGTAATGTCGCGTATTGCCTTTGAGTTGGTTGACTAGTCGGCAGTGTAGCAGTTGATTGTGAGTTTGGAAGATTTACTGGTGATACTACAGTCATTCGTACTAATTCACCGGATCTTCTTATTAGATCTACTACGTGTTCATGAGAAGCAGTCGATACGTCTTCTCCATTGATCTGAAAATTAAAAAAAAAAAAAAAAAAAAAAAAAAAAAGCTAGACTCTCGGAATAATAATATAAATATCAATTTTATTGCTAATTCAACTATTTCACTGATGTTATTTACAATTACAAGTTGTTCATTTATGTAAAACGTGTTTTTGCATCCGTTACAAATACTTTTACAACGACAGAAAATGATGCTTTTATAGACACACTTAGAGACATGGACAAGTTTTCCGGTCACGGAAACTATTTTATGTAGTGACAGAACATTTAATTGCATCCACTGATGATTCTTTTATTTTACTTATAAAATTTATTTTTTTTCAAGTTCTCACAATTTCAATTTTCAAAAGTTTGATATAAGTTCTTTGTTTCGAGTAAATTTAAGGGGCACAACCAGTGTGAAATTTTCAAAAAATTGATTTTTTTTTTTTAAATAACATATTAAAATTTCAAATCGATATCTCAAATAGTTTTTGAGTTACAGCCATTTAAAGAGTAGCCGCTCGACAGGTAGAATAGGATAATTTTATGCTAGTGATCCGATCACTACCAAATTTTTTTTTGCCTGTTCTGCACTTAGTTCTCCATACGATGAGAGAATCGACCAAAATTTTTAGTAAAATTCAAGTTTTTTTTTTTTTTTAAACGCCGTGATTTTGTCAATTTTTGATATTTTTTTTCGACTGTGGGTCATCGTACTGACAATATCTTCTAGTTTAACGAGAATTTTTTTTTTTGATTTTACCCTCGGAGAAGGCCGGAGTCACTCCAGCAGTGGAGGACCTTTTTTTTCAGTGCCGACGGAGATGGCGTGTAACTCGGAAAATATTTAATTTTTTTCTTCAAAAATTTTATTGTATATTCTTAAAATATGTATTAATATACCCTAAAAATTTAAAAACAATTCATACAGGAGTTTTTTTTTTATTTTACTTCTCAAAAATCGCTTTTTTTAGGCTGTCACACGAGTTGTGCCTCTTAAATCCAAATTAAAGAGTAGAAAAAAAAATGATTTTTATTACCTGAATAAGAAAGTCTCCTTTTCTAAGTCCAGCCAAATCGGCAACTCCACCCGGACTAACATCATCAAGGTATTGGGCTGCAGGAGCCAAACCAACTAAAGTTGAGGGAGTTGTCTTAGCTCCTCGAAGGATAAAACCGAAACCTTTTTTCGACCGATGAAGTATAACTGATCTTGGCTCAGAAGTAGCACTAAACATACATATCCTATAATTAAATTAATAATATATAATTGTAGCGTAAAAAATAAAAGATAGATATATGATACAATAAATAATTATTTCTTACGGCTTCTTCAACCTCGGAGCAGTCGCGAAATATTTCTGCTGAGCTTCTCTGCGTCCAATAACACGATTACGACCTTCTCTCATATGTTGAGGTCCTAAAGGTATATTGGTGTGCCGAAGCCTGACTTCTTGAACACAATGGGCGGGAAATAGTCCAGTGCCTTGACCTCGGAGTACGCCTTCCAGTAGACCACAATCTGTCGCTCCAGTGACTGGTGTAACAAACAATAATGAACATATACACACTATATATTATAAATTATATAATCTCTATTTAATAATAAATTTCATAACATAGCTACTGAGTAATACAGTTATGAATAATTTTATACGTATTAAATTACAAATTAATAATTTATTACTGCATGAAAGTGTGTAAAAATGGAATGAATAATAAAATAAATTATGATGAAAATAAAAAATTGAACTGAAGATTAAAAAATAAAAAAAAAAACTTGTGCCATGTTCATTATTGAGCAACGACTTTGGCTATTCAAGTTTTCCTTTGGCCAGATACAAGAATCCAAAGTTGTTTCATTTGGAAGTAGCTTTTTGCTTGATGGTAAATCGATTCTACCTTCGAGAATGTCGCCCTGGTTGATAGTCAGGTGTCCGGCGATACCGCTGTTATAATTCTCGACGCAGACCACCGTCGTACCGGGAATAGAGAGCGAGTTCGTTGTGTCGGACTGCGATGTACCAACACCCGAGCTGTCACTAATGATGTCCGATGCTGTGTCCCCGAGACTTTTGTCTATATTAAAATACAATTAATAAAAAAAAAAATAAAATTTAATAATAAATACATATCAATGGATTTATTTAAATTAAATTAAAAGAAAAAAAAATAATAAAAATGACAATCCATTATTCATTTTATTTAGCGAAACTCTAAGCTGCTTTTTTGCATTAGAATGGATAAAAATGAGGGCTAGTCCCTGATTTATTAATCTAATAAAATGTAAAACTCGCGGGAACTGGTTGATTTTGCATTAACATTGCATAACTACATGCTTGCACAGCCGCTGTGTTTGTTTCATTTTATGTTTTTTTTTTTTTATTAATGTTTTATTTTATTGTTTTTAATAATTTATTTGTGAGGAGTATAGCGTTAAATTAGTAAACAGAATTTATATAAATTTAACATCTAAATTTACTAAGACAATGATGAATGAAAGGTGATGATAAAAAAATGAAGGACAAATGATGATAATGAATTAATGAATTATGATGAAGTGAAACATTTAACAAATTAACGTCACATTATTTCATTGAGAGATCAATAATCTATATTTTCCAACAGAAAATATATTATACACATTATGACATTATGAACAATTAATAATAATAATTTATTTATTTAGTAAGCTATTATATTATATCGTTATCATCATGACGATTTACCTGGTGCCTTATTCACTCTCGTTTGGTGGTGATGGTTTTACACACTCGAGAGATAAATTTAAACAAACACCAGAGTAGTATCTTGACAGTAAAAAGCGATTAACGTTTCATCATAAATATTTGTTTGTTTGTTTGTTTGTTTGTTTATTTTTTATTTATTTTTTTTCCCGTGTAAATGTGTGTTGTTTTGAAGTTTAAAAAAAAAAACTGAATAAAGAATTGTGTACCTGTTACGATGCTGGCCGAATCTTCACCGGAAGGTTGATTGCTGCCCTCAGATAGGCTGGAACTTGCTGAACTGAAAGGTGCGAAACTTCGGCTACTTGGTGAGGGTGACGGTGGCATCTCCATCATACGTCCTTGAATGTCTAGCCGGTGTTGTAACCCAAATCGGTGATGATGATGCTCATGTAGTCTCGTAAGGCCTTCTATTCTTAAGTTTTGATAGTGCTCCGCATTTGGTGATCTTGAAATTTTTTATAGTGCCATCGTGTTTCAATGGTTTTGTTTTTGACAAGCGTAAAATGTTATTGCTCGAAGAAAGAATTTTTGGATTTTTATTTTTTCTTTTTATTATTTTATTTTTTTTTTGCGAGAAGAAATGTAACAAAATTTTTTTAACCCTCCATCCGTGTAACTTCGATAATACCCATTAGTTGCTTTTATTTATTTTAGATTTTTTTAATTATTTGAAATTTTACAACAGATAAAAATAAAATCTGATTGTTATAAATGTTTTTTAAAATTATGTTAATTATAAAAATTATACAGAAAAAAAAATTAATTTGAATCAAGTGAATAATTTTGAAGAATTTCATCTTCTTGATTTGAGTAAAAAAATTCTTAAACTAAGAAATTTTTCTTAGTTTAAGTTAATTTTATTTGATTTAAAAATTTTTGATCTTCAATTAAAACAATGAAACTCTTCAAAATTATTTTCTTGGTTTAAGAATTTTTTTCTTGATTCCAAATCGACTGTATTAAGTTGTTTCAGCGAAAAATAATCCAATTTTTCTATTTTTAATTTAAAAAAAAAGATGATATTGAAATAAACAGACATTTGACAATTTTTTTTACAAATCAATTATAGAAAAAAAATATTTTTACAACATTCACACCTGTAATTTTTTTTAATTTAAAATTTTAAAGTTTTTCATTATAATTTCATAAAAAAATAATTGTTTAGACATCGGAATTATTATTTAAATAATAATGTAACATTTTGGTCATAGTGCAACGGATGAAGGGTTGTTTACAGTAAAGTTATTGATTATTTTGAATTTAAATAAATAAAAAAAAAAAAAAAAACTTACAGCACTATTAAATCAAAAGAAAAATAATCAATAACAAATAAAAAAATCCATTTAAATTCTTATCTTCTAGCGAAAACAATTTATGCTTACCTCACATGTGGATCTCGTAAACTGGGAGTTTGATATTCGGACGGTAATCGATTTAAAGTATTTTGCAATTCATTATTATGATTATTAATATTATTACTAGTGTTGTTATTATTATTATTTCTATTTAAATTATGACCCTGTTGGTTTTGACAGTATGATTGTGGCGGCAGACGGACCATTGTGCTTACTAGTAGCTGTTCGGACGGTATTCTCTGGAGATTTCCGCATTCACCGGTACTATTACCACCACGTGGTTGTTCTATGGACGGCACTCGATTGAGACTACTGTGGTGTGACTCAGCACGCGATATCCCAGAATACTGATGTTCTTCAGACGATACTCTGCTCATCGATGCGCTCGAGTACTGTTGTTCTGCGGACGGTGTTCTTGCCATCAAACAATCATTCATATACTGTTCGCTGCCGGACGGAATTCTACTAGAAGATGACGATGAAGATGATGATGTTATACTCGAGCTGTAGTGCTCGTTCATAGGAAGTCTACTTAGTGTTCCGGATGAATACTGATCTACTGAAATGGTACGTGTTAGTGTACCACATGTAGAAGATTCATTTGAAGATGGTATCCTGGTCAAGGTCCCCAAATTACTTGCTGAACAGCTTGTCGTCATGCCGGCAAAAGCCACTGAACGTCTCTTTGGATTGTAGCTTGGTGGATCTTTAAGTGGCACTGCAAAATTTTTTTAGTTTTTTGTAAGGATAAGTAATCCTCTATTTTACTTAGCCTTACAACTGGGACTCTACAACTGATCAACAAGGCTTAGAAATTATTATTATTTGTCAACAAATTTTATTATTTATTTTCAGAGAGCTAGAAAAAATTTTTGCGCGCAAATTTAATTTTTTTTTTCGATAAAAAATAGAGCAAAAATAAATCTCAAAGTTTGAATTTTTTGCTATCTTGATTGAATTTTTTCGATAAACTTTTTTTCACTTCAAATTTTAAGAAGATAGTTAACAAAGATTCGAAAAGTTCCCAATCTTCCAAAGAAGGTGATCGAACCTCAATAAGCTCTTACTTTTTTGTAGACATATTTATCTGAAAATAATTTTAAACTTCCATGTTAATTTTTTTAAACTTTTGGTAATTTAATCAAGAATATTTTATGGTTTAAAAATTTTTCAAACCTAATTTTAGTTTAAAAGTTTCCGTGTACAAATAAATATTTATAAAATTTAATTTAGAGAACAACTTTTTGTTTTTCTAAGCCTCGATATTTAGATCAGTTGTTTTTTTTTTTAATATTTAGCATCCTCACGCATCGTACGCATTATAAGTTACCATCAATAGTTATTACATTTTTTACAATACTCAACAATGGTTAAAGGTTTAAGTTGACTACGCAGACTCCAAAAACCTTCTCAAGTTATATAAGCATTCATATTATTTATTACCATACACACGTACACACACTTACGTGGTAGTGTGTGTAATACAAAATAATTATACGGAATTAAAGTAGGTATTTATTTTTAAGTATAATATGTCAGTTATCATTAGCACAATGACAATAATACTTAATTACTTAATTAGTGTTGTTTTTACAAAGCGGTGAAGCACACGCACACCCAGTCACAGTCTTGTACGCGGATTTATATCAACTTATTTTTTCAAAATACATTGCTAGCAATACGGGGGCTATAGTAAGATAACGGGGGGATTTTTATCACCGTTGGTTTTTATTAGTTTACTCAAATACCTTTAACTTGGGACGTTAATATTTACATTTATTTGTTTGAGTATATTCTTATCTAATTCATAAAATTTTTTACCTTCATTCAATTTTTTATGTGGACAAATTCATTAAATAAAATATAAACTTGGTAAAATATTTTAATTTCATAAAATAAAATTTAATAACATAACAAAAGTAAAATAAACCAAAAATTTTTATTTGAAAGTCAATTTTTAAATAATAAAAATTTTCATTTTATATAATTTGAATAAATATAAATTAGATAAGAATAAATGATAAATGTCAAATATGCATTAATTTATTACTTGGAACGTAACATTAGCAATGGAAAAAAGTCACTCAAATAAAAGCATTTAATGTATCAATAATATACAACAGCAACGTCACTATATCAACACTTTTTTCCGCATAGCGTATATTTAAATAATCTTAATTTATTTATTTTTTTTTTTTTTCTGTTTCATTCGTTTAAAATACCGAAGAAGCTCGATACAAGTATCGAGTTGTAACCCAACCATCACCACCAAAAGATTCCACATAGTTACTAGTGTAGCGGCATTTACTTCCTCGTGCTTTTTCACCGAAGATCGATTGATATCGATATCGACCACGATGCAAGCCATGATATTCCTTCCTTGCTTTACCCTCCGCGTCTTGGCGTCTCTAACCATTTCTTTAAAGATCACGATACAGGGGAAAGGGGACAGAGATACCCTCGAACTCTAACGAACATCTAACGAGTATGCTAAAAGCGTGCACGTGCTCATGCCCAAGCACTCAAATACATGCAACACATATATGTATATATAGATATAGATATAGATATACATATAAATATAAATTAAATACAAGTACATATATATATATATATCTATATATTTACAGATTCACTCAGACGATTGATTCTTGCAAGTTTCCTCAAGTGTGTACGCGTATCTTCAGTATCTCAAGGGAGTCACGTCGTCGTATGTCAAAGTCAGTCTTTTACAGAGCTTCTCACCGAAGATCTTGGTTTAGTGTCCCGGTGAGAATATCCATCAACTTTACTACTATTCCTTTTATTTATTATTCATTTATTTTATACGTTATTTATTCATATATCAATATAAAAACAAAAACATTTATGTTATTGGTCAGTCGGTTATTGAAGCTACGCTACTCTATTACATCTTTTATCTACTGGGGATAGAATTTAAACTAAAGTTAATTTGTACACATATAAAACAATTATTATTTCGTTTATACTCACCGACATCTTCAGGCTGATAAGTCTTGATGACTTCCGCAAGTTCCATGTTACCGGCAATCACCGCAACTTGGTAGGGGGTTTGATTCGCATAATTTAAACTGTCTTTCTGCGCGCCCCTGAAGAGCAACGTACGAATGCAAGATGCATCTGTGTTGTTAACGGCACACACGTGCAACGGTGTATTGCCTGACGCATTTCGTGCGTTCATATCTGCACCGTAGTACAGAAGATGATCCAGGTGCCGTACAAGATTATTTCGGCAAGCCTAAAACAACAATTAAACCTGTAAGTCTTTTACATTCTTCTTAGATAATTATCTGTATTTTTTTTTAAGGTATGAGCAATAAAAATACAAACATGTTGAATTTCCTGCCATCCCTGAAGATCTTCGGCACCGATTGACGCGTGATCATGAAGTAACGCGTTACATATCATTTCATCGGCTTTATAAATAACACTATAATAAAGTGGTGTGAGACCTTTAGTATCTTTGTAATTTGGACTAGCACCGAGTTCTAGAAGAGTTTTTACAGCTTCTTTGTTGTTTCTTTCAACTGCACGGTGCATCGCTGTAAGACCTTCTTTCGTTCGGTAATCTAACAGTGCTCCACCGTTAACAAGAGCGATTATAACTTTAGTTGGCTTTTTCAAATTTGTCGCTAGAGTCAAAGGTGTTTCTGTAAGTGTAAATAATTAAATTAATATTTAATTAATCATGATTTGATTTACAAAAATATTTAAATTCAATGGTAAAGAATTTTACCTCCAGTTTCAATGTCATGAAAATTTGGATCCAATCCTTTGTTACACATTTTTGAAATTTTCTCAACTTGACTATTTGTTACATACTCAATTAATCTCCGGTAATTTGACCGTGTGTGTAAGGCTTTTAATTGTTTTTCATCCAGATGCAAGGTCTTGTAAACTCGCCGTTTGTATTTGAGCTACAAATCATAAAGATAAATGATGTTAGATAACATTAAGCGGCAATTCTGATAAATTTATTCCGGTAGCTAGTGTAAATGTAATAACAATGATGATAATAATAAAGGGGAGCAATTGGATGGATTTATTTTTGAGTAAGTGAGATTCACAAGGCGTGAGACCATTAACAGAGGTATCTAATAGTTAGTACTATTACTGTATGCTGTAGATCCTGTATCATATGAAGGACAATAGAAGACAATAAAGGAGAAACGATAATAGACACAGACAACGGTATAATAACAACCATTTGGTTTATTTCCTACTATATGCTGTCTAGAATAAGTGAATCTACGATTCATGGTTGTTGTTACATCGTTGCCCTATCGTATCGTTTCACTATCGCTTGTTCACTATCGGATCTCTCTTACTGTTCTAGCTGGAGACTGGAGATACACATTGAATCACCCTTGTGCAACTAGATCTCTGGAGAAGTAAAGGTACTGCACGTTTCACGTTTAAAGACCACCGCTTCTTATTCTTGGTGGATTCTACATAACGGTGCGTGAGTAGAGTGCCTTCCATGAAATCGTTTCTCGTACTAACTACTGCTAAAACTTGTTACTTTTCTTTACCTTGTTTCTCTTACATTTAATACTCTACTCTTTGCTAAAGAAATACGAACACCGTTCGAGTTTGTAATCCTAACAATCTCATATAAATTTTGAATTTACTCAAATAATCAACATACCTATAGTATCTAGTATCTAGTATCTAGTATCTTCGGAAAACTATATCCTCAATAAGATGATTAGTTTATGGAAATTAATCAAGACATCCTACGAGATAAAGTAACAGTAAGTACAAGTACATCCTAACCGGCTTTACTATCACAGATCTAAAAATAACTTACTGTACCGACATTAGACTTTATTTACTCTTTACTCTATATTGAGAATTGACAAAAAAAAAAAAAAATGCAAATCATTATTATAAAAAGCTGAAAGTTTATAATGTAAATTATTTCTTGTTGATAAAATATGTTGACTGAATCATCTCAATATCGTTATGAGTGATATCGATTTATGATTATCCGACATCTGAGAACCTCAGGTTAAGAAACTTGATCAAGTGTTTGATTATGTAAAGACCGTGAAGAAACTTCTCAAACTTGTTAATAATTTATCGGATCAATTCACATTTTTTTTTTTTTTTTTTTTTTTAAAAAAACA
>JZSA01001281.1:0-73473 GCA_000956155.1 Cotesia vestalis
AAAAAAAAAAAAAAAAAAAAAGTCAAATTGATATATAACATGACACTGGTCCAATTTCACTTATATCATATTTTAATTATTAAAAGCAATTACGTCTCTGCGGTAATAAAAAAATAATTACTCTACTCTCGTTGTCAAACTATAGAACATTAAAGATAAGTCATTTGAGTTTATACCACTGGAAGACTGATTGTATGTGTACATACATATGTATAAATGCGTCTACGTGGTGGTTGATCAGATGCAAATGAAATTGATAAAATGAAAAATAAAAAATTCCGTTCTGTAGACGCTTGCCAAATCGGCAATTGAACGCAAGGCATCAAATTGTCGATACCCGCGTAGGTGCATATCGAATATTTTAGACTGACAAGAATAGAAAATCGATATTATTAATTTGAATTTTCACCCTTCAGCAAGTAAAAGGTACTCTGTCTGTCTGTCGGTCTGTGTATTATATTATACGGTATAAAATACTTATATCTATATACATGAATACGGTATTACGATTCAGCAAAATGATTTGTCGACAAAAGTAGTTGGTAGAAGTGGAAAATGGGAGAACTCGCGTTAAGTAAATTCTATAAATTTCATTTGAGATATTAAATTTTGACATTTCAAGTGGAAATATATTATTTATAAATTTAAAATGAACGCGACTGTAAAGTTTTATTCATTCAATAATTTGAAGAGATTGAAATATTTTAATCCGTACTTCTTATATTAAACTTTAATGAAGAACATTGTATTAACAAAAGATTGCAATGTATGTAAATTTTTTTGTAGAAAATAACAACTAAAATAATCCAAAATATTTAAAAAAGAGTTTATAAATTACTTTATAAAGTGATAATTTTTCATTAATAAAATACGAAAAACAAATAAAATAAATTCTCTTTATGCACTTAAAAGGGAGCTCTTTTTATTTTCTACTACTTTTTTATCTACGATTTTTAAACGAGTTGTTAAATTAGAATATCATAGTCAATTTTTACAATTTTAATGGATATTCATGATGGTGTTTACATCGAACCTGATCTAACAGTATTTTTGTATTTTTTTGACACACTGTGCACTTGATTTCGCATTTAAGAAATAAGTTTCGATTATTGTTTTGAAAATATTGGTTTAAAGTAAAGAATACTTTATCACAACAATGGAAAGCAAATAAAAAATTTCAATAGAAAAATCCCACAAAGTCTCAAGACACGGATAATATAGAGCACAAAACTTTTTTTACAGAACTGAATAGCTTCTTTGAAAAGTTTTTAGAACAAGAAAATCCATCAGTCTTAAATAACCCAGCTTGTTGATGGAAGGTTAAGACATAAATCAGTCGATAAAAAGCAAAATGACGGAAATCTAACTGCATGTTTAATTAATGAGAAGGTGTACGGTGAGTTAAGTGTCATGAATCATTATGACGTTTTGAATGAATAGCTTCACTCTTAAGTTACATCATTACACTATGGTTGCTTATGATGATGATAATGATGATACTTTATTCTTAGATCCTGTACCGTTGAAGGTCAATGTCAATGATGTCATCTTCAGTTATTAATCCAACTGATGGACTATTGATTAGAACTATGTTCTAAAAATTTCCGTTCAGTTGTTTTTAGTGTGTGTTATCCTTTAAGGATAATAATACGAGCATTTGAAATTTTTTGAGGCTTTGAAATTATAAATTTAGCCCTCCTGAGCGAAGAAAATTATTTATTGAGCTAATAAATATGTAATTTACTGTTAAAAAAATGTATAATAGAATAAAGATGATAAAGAACTTGAAATTATGATATGATGATAGTAATAATTAATAATGATGATGAGGTTTAATAACACTTAATCTAATTTACGGGATGACTTGGTTAAAGTTTTTTTAGACCCCCGAGAAGAATCTCTGTACTCCGTATAGCAAAATAATAACAATGTAGACTAATAGAGACTCGGTCTTTCATTATCTTAGCATTAAAAAGCACCAAGATGGATACTTGTGCCCAGATTGCTTGTAATCAATAATTCTTTTGATTATATCATACGTGAAAACATCTGGTTTATATTATGTTACCTCATATTTTTTCCTTTTATATCAAAATTAAAGTATGGAGTACGAATATTTGTAATTCAATGCATAATTCATGTCATCTTCAGTTACAAAGATTATTACCATTAATCAGTTAAATTATTTAATTACTATTCGTGACAGAGCGTGTTTATGTTCTTTGTTGTGTAATCTTCCTTCATACTTCTTATATTATGTTTTATGCTCAAAAGACATTTATATGTTCCTCGAAAGGTATCAAGTATAAGTGTACAGTTTACTTATTAATTAGTTGCACGATAGTCGGATAACTATTTTTTAAGTGTTAATTAATAGTGTAAATAACTTTGTACGCATAAATAAGTCGTTTAGAACTTGGAATAAATTTTTGTAAAAACATGTTATGAAACATTTTGAAAAAAATATTGAATATTAGTTTTTACAATGGAGGTATTTAGTAGTAACTTTTATTTGTTCGGTAATTTTTTACGAATATTTTTTAAAGTAAAAAATTAATTAGTTAAACTGTACAAGTCACAAGTGTTGACGAGAAAAAAATTTAGGAAAGTTCAGTTTGGATTTTATGTATTTTATGAACTATTTTTCCACGTATTGGCATTCAAAAATTTATTTAAAATTGGAAAAATTTATTTTTCAAATAAAAATTATTTATTGATCTAAAACCAAATTTTCAATCTTTAAAATTGCTGTTCAAAATTATTATTAATAATCCATTAAGATAATTTCAATAATTAAAAATTATTGTGTAATAAAAAAAATACTGAGACTATTTTTAAAATGTAGATTTGTAATATTGATACTAAAAATGATGATATATGCTTATAATCTGATAAATATTACAGTAACTCATTTTTGAAAGAAAAATAGTTAAATTATTATTTTGAAAGGAGTTATATAATTTAATTAATACATTATAATGAAGAATGTTATTTCATTCTGCGATATAATAGCTGTCTTAGATTGGTAAAAAACAATTCCATATCTATTGTATTGAGATAAAATGTGAGTAAAAAGGCATAGGTACAAGTATAGGCATAGATAGATAGAGAAGAAAAAGATTACAAACAACCAACGATTGGATAGAGGCAAATTGCCTTTGAGAAGAAAAATAAAAAGAAGAAGAAGGTAGACGACCGGCGACCGAAGACCAGCTACCGATGACCGACAACCAACAGTTGGATGTTGGATGTAAGAGGCAAATTGCCTGATGTCAGATCAAGATTTACAAATTTACTTAACAACTTCAATTATTATAGATTTTACATTGATATCATTATATTTTTGTTTGCAATTTAAAAAATAATCCATGGAAAAATTTTTTATGAAAATTATGATTGTAAAATTATAAAGAATTGTTATTTGAACTGAGTTGCATACTGACCTAAAGACTCAGTAAATGTATCATAAAAAACAATAATAAAATATTGTCAAAAAATTTCCACAAAGACTCGATAAAATTTATGCGTTGTAAGTATATAGATCATGAAGAACAATTACCTGAGAGGTCTTTTAGTACACCTTACTGACCTGGTCTAAACGTCGGAATACGTTTGGTAGAGAAAAACGAAGGCAATATGACCAAGCAAAAAGGTAATATAACCTTGTGTTTAAAAGCTTTAATGCAAATCACTCTGGCACACACGCTTGCGAAATTACATTGTTGCTTTTGAATATGTATTCCTCTACATCACAATCTACTGTAGAAACAGGTAAGGCATAAACAACTTCGACTGTTATGGTTACCTACATACCTCACACGGTGTGTTTATGATGAGCATCTGAATATGGCGCAAGTAATGTGCACAAACGCAGTAAAAATATTTTATGCAATACTCCAGAAACATTTGCGTTTTAAATTATTAGATTATTTTTTTCTTTTAAACTTTATGGCACCGGATTTTTCTTCAGTTTATGGCCACCAGTCTATTATAATCACGTTTTTTTTTTTTTTTTTTTTTCCAGAGAATTCGTTTCAGCGAATCGCATCTTATCGTACGAAATACTATTGTAGATTTCCATAAATTTTTTGTCAATATAATGGAGTTAATAATTATTAATTTATTTTCTTGTATCAATAATTTGGAACTAGCCGATCTATATAGCGAATATTTCCCACAATATCTTGATCAAATAACAAATTGTCATATTGTAATGTCAAAATATAAAGTCATATTAATTGCTACTATTGAAAATAAAATATCTTTTATTGACAAATATTTATATTTACTCATTTCCACATTTTAATGAGACCATTCGTTATATTTGATCAGAATATTGGGCGAAATATTATGTTAATTAAATTCATGTATGTACGAATTGAATGGATGAGATTTTCGATACTTGTGTGCCGACAGCTCCGTCCACTCAGTTACACAATATACTATTACGTTGGATTTAAAAAAAAAATTTATAAGAAATGTGTCAATTATAATCCATTGATTCGCGAGATAAATAAAAATTGCGGATGAATAATAATTAATCCAAATGCTATCATATCAGTTAAATAAACTATTCAATGTATTGTCAACAGGGGTAGCATTTTTTTTCTTCAATACAAATTTTTTTTTTTATCAATGACTTTAATGAAAAACGTTTCTTCAAAAAATCATGTCATACTGATCCATTACACTCAACTGTCTACACCTTTTCATTAAATAAACATCCAGTTACATTTCCGTCGTTTTGCTTTTTCATCAACCTATTTTGTATCTTAAGCTTTCATCAACAAGCTACAGCCTCGGTTGTTCAAGACAGATGAATTTTCTTAGAACGACAACTTTTGAAGATAAGTTGTACTCTGTTGACTTGTTTTTGTCTTAAAACTTTTAGCTAAAGTGTCTTTGTACTCAAAATTATCCATTTGCCTCAAGTTTCCAAGTACTTTGTGCTGTTGGTATGCTCAGTATTGTTCTTCATTAAAGAATTGAGGTTTTTAGTATTATCGAATTAAAACATTGTTTCAAATATCACGTGAAGATGATACCAGGAGAAAATTAAAATATCAAAAAGTAAATTTTCTTTCAAAGAAAACACCAAGGGTTTTTAATTAAAAAAAAAAAAGAAAGGATATTTTCGCTGTTTTTTTTTGTCTAGGGGCAAAAATTAATTAACAGTTTAATAAATTATAATCACTAGCAAAGATTCTTAATTGCTAGCGAAATGTTATACAATTTTTTATTTTAACACAGCGTAAGAAACACGGTGACTGAATAATGAGAACTAATTTTTTGTAGCAGACAGGGTTTAACGCTTATATTTCAATTGTACTGAATTTTATAGATATATAAATGGGAAAATTAAAAAAATTTGACGTAAAAATTTACACTAATTATGAAGAAAAAAAAATAAATTTTGCAGTTTAATAATAAATTCACATTTAGTGTTGCGAAGAACATATAATAGCATTAAGATAAATGTACTCGTGAAAAATATTAAAATATATTGCATAAAAATTTTTTATGGCAAGTTTTAAATCGATATAAGAAATTGTAATATCTGAAAAATTGATTTACATTACGATCTATTGAAAATAAGGTATATTTATCGAATCATACGAGTTAAAATGGGAGCATAAAGTCAAAGAAGCATAACTAAAAATTCTTTAGGTCACGCACGATCGCCTCAGCTATCTTGTATCTTTTCTATTGGTAAATATACACCTCTCCTTTATTATATACCTTGTCCTCTTTTTCATGATCTGCACTAAAGAATACATTCAACTTTAAAAGTACCTTAGATGTATATACGTATATGTGTATGCGTTATGTTAAGGTGAATCCTGCAAGAACATTTCTCCGAGAATTATTTTTTAGTTTTTTCAAGTAAAGGGGGTCCTGGGGCATACAGACCGTACGGAGAATTCATGAATATAAAATGACGCGCTTGAATGTGAGGATCTGGTGCATAAATGAAAATGCATAGAAACGAGAAGAGAACCCTTTAAAATCATCAGTGCAGTAGCGTCAGTAAACATTCTATGAACAATTAAACTAAATATTTGTCTTTGATTTTATTATTCAATAAATTATTCTGTTTATGCTGTTTCGTTATTTTATGCATGCTCTTGATAGTTCTTGTCCTCGTAATTTATGCTGATTCTAAAGATTAAATTTCAAGTTATTGTAATATATATATATAAATATTACAATATAAAATTAATTTTTTTAATAACTGAAAAAAAAAAAAAAAAAAAAAAAAAAAGGTTTTACTTAAATCAATAAAAATAATTATGAATTCTGACCGCAGGGTGACAATTTTTTTGAAGAAAAATTTCTTGTTGATTTGAATAAGAATTTTGACTCGAATTGACAAAAAAGGGTTGATTTGAGTTAAAAGTAAATTGACTTGGAAGGAATTTTTTAACAAGAAAATTTTTTTGGTTTGTGATTTTTTTCCTTGAATCAAACTAATTTTTTTTATTTGTAGGAATAAAAATACTATTAAATAAAATTTCAATTTTTTAACTGTTTAATAAACAAAAAAAAAATTGAAAAACTCAAAAAAAAATTTTAATATTCATTCCCTATCAGAAAAATTCTTTGATCTTGAGTCAAGATTTTTTTTTTTTTATAAATATGTCGATAAAATTTTTAGTTAAAATAAAATTTATAAAGTGTGTTTCTACAACGTCTAAACTTTGCAACGAGATTTTAATAAGTTCTTTAGAACTTTTTATATACTCCCGCATGTATTTAATTCTTCCCTTTTCATCAAGAGAGACTAGAGAGCTAGACGGGCAGAACTGAGCTTTTCAGGTGTAGTGCGTTGTTGTCGTAGTCTGAACTATGCGGGCTGTCACTACTGTGAGACAAAGAGGGATAGTTACATAGACGTCAGTTCTGTGGGCTTAGTATAGTGAGTAGAGCGTTGGATGAAGAAAAAATCGAGAGGGTTGAGTCTGTTAGAGTGAGAGATGGGGATGTTGCTTGGAAGAAATTCATGAATACGAGATTACACTTAGGTGGGTTGAATTCTTATGCTTATAAAGTAGTCAAGCCACCAGAGTTGCTAATAATTCATCCAGTCCCTCCTTTTATTTATATATTCCAATCAAAATATGCTGCGGAGACTTATCTTTAACGACTCCTTTTTTTTTTTTATTTATTATTTAATTTTTATTGCCACCTAACAGTAACTGTCACTTCTGCTTATTAAACTCTTCTCTTATTTTTATTGTCTCATCATTATCGTTATCATTAATTGAATGTATTCTCAGCGGTATAAATCTTGGCCATTAGAACTAATTATCACAAGATTTATATTTATTTTCTTCGCTCTTGTGCTTATTCATTACTTAACTCCAACAAAAGTTAATTTATCAGTCGACAAAGTGTTAATGAGACGCTTGGAAAACATTTCAGTGATTTGGTTTCAGTGATTAGCATATTATGCAGCAAACGAAACCTAAAGAGAGACCACCCGAGGATACGTCATCATATATTTATCTTTCGTGAGTTCACATTACACCCCAGTGAATTCTGGTCTTTTAGTTTTCAGTTTCCTTCTCTTCTCTTTTATTTTCTTCTACTTCTGTCTATCATTGCATTAAATTGTTTCGTATGGATGGAAGTACGTACAGCTATTGATCTCATCCACACAAACTTGCCCGAAATCGCCAATCCGAGCCAGTCTCCGGTAATTGGCTGTTGGCTTTTCGTTTCGATCTCTTTTATGTTCAGGATTCGTTTCGGCACCTCAATAACTCACAGGGTAGTTTCAAAAACTGTTAGCTTTTCCAATTGTCGGTGTTAAAACTTTATTTTTATTGATTTATCCATTTTTTGCGGTGCTCATTACTTTGAAATTTATTTGACAATCATGATTTATTTGAGAAAAAGTCGGCAGTCAATTTAATTTTACACAGATAGAAAAAAAGTTTTAAGTCCAGCGGAAATTTTTTTAAATTAAGAAAATCTTAAGGAAGACTCAAAATTTTTTAAATGAAGTTAAAATTTATTCTTATGTAGAATTGTAACCATTACCATGTTAGATAGTAATGGAAATTTTTGTGAAAAAAAAAACTGAAATTTTTTGTTTTGATTTTATTTTTTGTTAATAAAAAATTGAAATTTTCATCAAAAAAATAAAAAAACAACATAATTATTTTCAGAATTTAATTCCGAATCGAATGTATGATTATTCATATTTTTATCACAATTTCTAAAATTAATATTAGCAAATTTCGGCGTTTCAAGAATTTATTTTTAATTTGATAAGCAGAAATTTAGAAAATGACAATTATTTTTTTCTGGTGATTGAGAAAAACACAAAATTATTTTTAATTGAAAAAAATTGATTGGTATTGAAAACGATGAAATTCTATAAAATAATTTCCTTAATTTAATAGTTTTTCTCTTTAATCAAATCAATTTTTTTTTTTTCCGAGTAATCAAAACTTAAGTGTTCTATTTTGAACACATTGAAAGACAAAAATAATCGTTTTTATAAGTTTATTTTGATATATACTCTTACAAGTAACTGATCGCGTATATTGGCAATAAATCTAACTCAAAAATAAATCCTCAAATTTGTTAGTTCCGCTTAAGAATAGGATGTACGATAATAGAATAACGTTGGTGTATATAACCTAACAAGCATGAATGTAAAGAATAAAGAACGAACTTGCGCTTAGGAAATAAAATGATTGCGTTGTTGTTGGTGTTGTTGGTCTGGCTGCCGGCAGCCGAGTGTTCCGGTAGGTATATCTGTAGAGTGCAACGATCGTTCACGCGGATAAATTCATCGTTACACCAGCGCTGCCTTGATCACGAATAAAATACAAAGACTGCACTAGACCGGCTTCACTTTACACACGATAAAGCGAGAGAGAAATAATAAAATAAATAAATAAAAACAAGAAAACTAAGCACTGTATATATATTGCGAAGCACTGGGAGTTCCTCGTGGGCGTAAGATCATTGTGATCCACGATCGTGAACCAGGATCATCCGTCACTTCCGATAGAATCACCTCCTCTTTTGTGCTTCAGGCATTAATGCCATCCAACATTTTACACATACAAAATTTTACTTTTTATGGATGATTTCATGGATTAATTACCAAATCATTTTTTATTGAAATGAATTTAACGGTGAATTTTAATTATCAATGTGTTCGTTAATTAAATACGAAAAGCTTATTGTTTAGTAAGTTGAAAAAAAAAAAATATTAATTTGTGCAATCACTTATGGAATTTATTGACAACATAAATATTGAGTAACTTCAGTAAAAAGTATTTCACTTAAAAGTTTGATCGGTTGTTCTTGATCTCGGGATAAAAACTTGTCGAATTGCTCAGTCATCTGATCAATAATGATAACTTTTTCAAGGCTATTGTAGGTACATTCACAGATGGCTTTTACTATTTTATATAAATTATGAATCAACAAGCACCTGTCACTATTTGGGTTAACTGATTCTAAAAACAAGCTATTGGAGAACACATAAAACATTCAATTATTTTTAATTTTTACTTTTGCCTATATTAAAAAAAATTTATTGGTGATCGTTAAGATTCAAATAAAATCATTTTATTATTCGCAAAAGATCAATTTTATTTTATAAAAAAATCGCATAATCTTTCTGCGTATTTTTTTTTATCACAGTAAAAGTGGAAGGAAAAAATGGTTTAGATAATTTTTTTTTACTTCCAAGATTTTTTGGCGGCTTGATTTTTCATTTCTTTAAAATTTGTATTTTTTTTTTTTAGCCCTAATAAGTTAGAAATTTATAGGCAAAAAAATTTTCTGACTTTTATTAACAAACATTTTTTTATAAATAAAAAAAATAAAGCAATGATGAAATTTTCCAACCATTTGGCTCGTCGTGAAATTCTCCTTATAAAATATATACAAGTGAAATGAGTCACAAATGCAATGGATTTATTTTATTGCAGTACAGATATAGCGCAAAGTAAAGTCGAGGGCGTGGACCCTTGCAAGGAAACGCGGATGCTGGTTCGTTCTGTCGTCGGTTGTTCAGTGCATCGCCTTCTATATAATACTCGTTCGTATGCAATCCTGTGTGTTATGTGTACATTTTATTTACTATATACTGTATGCAAGTACGTATAATATACTTATAGATGGAATTGGCGAGAGAAAAAACGAAGATAGAATGGAAGAGGAAGACATTAAATAGAATAAAGAGAAATTGTGGCTGAACCGCAAAAGTGAGAAACAGAATTATGTACACATATACGGGATTTTGTTAACCTCAGGCGAAAACGAAAGTTGCTGAGCAACGTGCCGATTATCATCATGTTAGTTTTGGTTTTTTTGTTGTTTATTTATTAATGGCCCGTCCGAAATTAGTAAACTTGTATACAGAAAGATTTCTAATTAGGCGGCTGTCATAATAATAGTACACATATTTATATAAATTAATGATTGTTATTTGTTTATTAATGATTTAAATGACTTGCCTACTATGGTTTTAATTTTTAATGGCTTTTTTTTCTATCAAGTCATTTTGGCAATTATATTTATATGTAACAAGACAAAAAATACATGTATTATTAGATAATACAGTGTCGAATGAATAAAATATAATAAAGTAAAAATATGCATGCCTTAAGCACTCATTTTTTAATAAAAAATTTTATTAAATAAATTGGCAATTGGTCATTTTTCATGATACTGAATTTAAGAGATAATTGACTATTTTTGGAATTATTTAAAGAAATTAATTTAGAAAAAAAATTTACTGAATTTATTTTAGTAAAAATAAATTCCAAAAATAGTCAAGTGTGTGCTGATTTAATTGCGATAATTTTTTTTCAATCATCTTAAAAATGAAGATATGTTACTATTTCTTTGCTTGATACACTACGCTTGCGCGAAAGATCTAAACAACTTCAACAGCTGTTTGTCAGATTATCCAACCAGATATTCAACAGATGACGACTTATCTGAATTCTTTTGAATTTGCGATGTCATTTCATCAGAATAGGATTTTTAGCAAAAAGTTTGAAAAAAAATGGGGAATTTTAAAAACTAAAATTTGCTTAAGACATGCAGTAAATAAAAATAAAAATAAAGTAATTAAAAGAACGGACATGCTATTAGTGAAGTGAGAAAACATACCCTGTACCATGTGGCCACCTTTACATCGAAAAAGGTGGAGGAAGCGGTGTTGATGGCACCCAAGGGTAAGCCCATGTCGTGAAGAGTGCCAAGGAAAGTGGACGTGTTGTGCGAGATGCACACGCAAACGCACATGAGCACACGCGTGAAGGTGATGAGTGAGTCGGTGTGTCAGTAGCCAATCCACGCACCAAGTGTATGGCATATCCCATACAAGTGAGAGGGTTAAGCGAACAAAAAAACACAACTATATGTCAGAAGTTATCTTATTGCTTTATTAATTTTTAAATGAAATAAATCAAAATAACAGACAAAATACATATTTCATACATCAATAGCTCAACAACTACATGATTTTCTATTTATATTTGTTTTTTATTCTTTTTAATTGGAATGATAGATTATACGGACAGACGTTGGGATTTTCTATCATTGAAGTAGATCACTGCCGAGCGGAAGCACTCGATTCAACTGTATACGAGCGGTCAAAACATTAATTGATATCTCGGCAGGTGGTCATTAATAGCTTGCTCAATTATCAGTACCGACAATAATACTTGACTGGTATGCTTCGAATAAGTTTCAACTCATGCAATTTTACCTTTGTGAGCAGTAACAACTATGCTATTATTCTTTACAATCCAAAGCTAAGTTTACATTTTAAAATCCAAGTTATTTATTTACTTTTCAATAAATTTGACATTTAGGATTGCAAATTGATCATTAAATTAAAAAGAAAAAAATTTTTTTTGAGCAAATTAAAAGGCATGCAAAATATTTAATATTGAAGAAATTAATTTTTTTTAATAAAAATATTCATTCGAAATTTATTATTAAATTACTTAATTTGCAACCCTAATGTTATTATTATTATTATTTTAATTACTGACAATTATAAAATAGTGTCCTGTAATTGTCGAACTATTGATTTTTTTTTTTTATTATAAAAACATAAAATAAATAAAAGCGAAAAAAACAACAGTGATTAAAATGGAAAATTCTAGTTATTTTGTGATAAAAAAAAAGAATATAAGAAGAAAATGAAGGTACTAGTTATTGTAATTAATAATGGGGTAGTTTTTAATGTGATGCTGTACCTCCTGCGTCCCGGAAGACAAGCATGTGGGACAGAAAAAGATGACACGCGTGAACGAAAAAACTCATTCGGCGTGATTCACAGTTGATAAAGGCGGGCGTAATAAAAAGAAGCAAAAAGCAATTATTTATTTTTTATCATTTATAAATTATACTTATCGATTATTGAATAAGAATATATTAATAATAATATCCAATTGAATTAATCAGTAATTAAAAATTATCTGATTGAAATTTTGATAATTTAAAATTTAGAATAAAAATGAAATAATAAATTTAGAAAAAGAAATAAGATAGCTGTACGTGATAGTACTATCTATAAATGATGCAATTAACAAGTGATGGTTTAGTTACTTAAATAGACTTTAATAGAAATGAATAATTAGACTTGGTTCTACCTTTGGCAGGGACGCGAGACATTGTTGTTTAACATCCCAAACAAGCTGATCTTTGGGGAATTGAAGACACTTGGTGACATTTAGCTCTGGTACATTAACCCTCGCAAAAAGTATACCGTCTTCAGCTGGAGCAGCTTCTAGGGCAGGATCGTGGGCCTGAATAAATTGTGCTTGTCCAGTGGTAACATTACCGGCTTGTCCTCCACTGGGACAAATGCCCGTTCTTGGTCCCGCTTCCATCGCGAAGACCCTACGGGCTCGTCCTTAACCTCTCTCCACTCCTTATATCACATCTGAAACAAAAGTTTTAGTTTTTAATTTTTACTTTTACCTTCTAATTGCCATTTTATGTCTTTTAATTCTAAGAGAAAAAGTTAAGATTTAAGATATTCAATTCGGCTCACTGATGTTGGATCAAAGGGAGCAAAAAAGTTTTAAAAGTTCTTTTGCTATTTTTTTAAGAGCTTTGTCTCACTGAACAATTGTCGCGGGAAGAAGAGAAAAAAGGTAGACATAGCAGTAAAAATAATGTAAAAAGTGTGAAACATTGAAAAATAAATTCAAAACAGTTCAACTTGAATACTTTTATAAATTATCGATAAATTCTTGTTTTGAAAGGATAAAAAAGTATAACGGTAGTTTAGGTAACACGTTAATGGACAAAATAAAGTATAGGTAATATCAATTTTACGATTTTTATAGCCCGTAAACGTTTTTTATGCTCGCGAATATTTTATAACAGATAAAAGTTACATTGCATCACGGTTTTTATTCAGCAATCATTTAAAACTGTCTTTGTATGTTTATTATTATTCCAGTTTTTTTTTCACGCGATCAAAATTTTTCATCAATTATATTTTTGTGTGTTTTTATTACAATTTTATATATGTATTTTTTGTAACTTCAAGATTAAATGTCACTTCGATTCACGGACTCTCAGTCGTATATTTATAGTTGATCAACTCGGAAAAAAAGGACAATAAAAAGGAGGATAAAAAACTATTAATGATTAAAAAGTTAAAAGATAGTACCATCAATCTAGTATGTATGAGAATAGTAATGAGACAAGTCAAACAAGTCAACAAAAAAGTAAAATAAAATTTTTTAGAGAATATAACACTTATATGGTTAAAGAACTGAAAAATAATTTATTGAAAAATTTTTGTTTTTACAGTTAGTCGTCCAAGGATTTGTAATTTTTTGTTCTTAAGAAAATAATTTTCTTGGAAAATAAGTAATTAATTGAAAAATAATGAATTTAAAAGGATGAAATGAATTTTGATAAAAAACACATTGTGTGAGATAGAATACAAAAGGATGGTGGAGGTTAAAAGGACGCCGATTAACCTAGACAGAAAAATATAAAACACGTGAGATATAATTACGTCAAATCGAATACATAAAAATAAAAGTAGTATATAAAGTTGGCTTTGAAGGGGAAGTTGAAAAAATAGTTGAAGAAGTTGTGGAGTTGCAAAAGACATAAGAAGTGGCCTTCGATTCGATGAATCTCTTCTTCTCTTCTCTTGTTTAACGCAGTCACCCTTTCATGTCATTCAATTAAGTTTTTCCTCTGTTTATTTATTTATTTATTTATTTATTCCTTTTTTACAGTGTCAATCTTTTGGATTTAAGTATTTAATCTTTCCATCGATATTTTTTAATTGCTTTATTATTATAAATTTTTTACTTTTATTAATTAACTAAATTTGTTGTGAAAATTTTTTTACTGCCTCGATTATCTAATATACGGTGATATCTCAAACACAAATGATGAAGAGCTTCGTGTAATTATAAATTACAAAAATGAATGTTTTTTTTTTTTTTTTTAAAACATTTAAGAGCAAGAGTTTAACTTTCGTATTAAAGTGCCGGTCATAATAATTTATCCGGCGACAATACAAGTGGTGAAGTCATGGAGGTCAAGCGGAACTTTCACTTGAAAGCTTCGTGAACTTCAAAATAAATATACTATATTAACTTAAGCATACAATAACATGTGTACGCTCGAAGATATAATATATATAAAATGTTACTTAATCTAATAAGAAAGTGGTACCTGTTATTCTTTACTACCCACATATTTGTTCATGAGATCATTCATTTAAATAGTATAGAATAAATTTACGAGCTGCTAAAAAAAATCAAATAACTAATAACCAATTCAAATTTAAAACAGAACTCATGTTTCTTTTTTTTTTTTTGTTTTAATTATCTGAAAATCTATTGTTTTTTTATAGCGTGATAAATTTTTATAATGCTTAGAGTTGTTGACAGTCTAAACAAAAATGAAAGATTTATTTAATTTTAGTTAAGAATTGACATTGACATTCTTAATTTTACGACACTGTTTTCTGTAAAAATGTATTCGAATATTTAATAAAACACTGACGTTATTTAAATTCGGAAACATTTTATAAAATACAAATAAAATATTTTACAAGTTTTCAATGACAGTGATTGATCGCTCTGTTGTTATTATTGTTACGGTATGACGGAATTATTTATAACTCTCTTAACTTATAATTATTGAATTTTTAAAACATCTGTTTGAATTAGTTGGAATTTAAAGACAAATTAGTTTATGGTAGATAATTTACATTCATTTTAAACAGAACATTTTTTATTTCATTTTTGATGAAACCAAATTCTGTAATAACTGAGCAACAAATTTAAGCAAATTATAATTGATAATACTAGAGAAAAAAAATCTATAAACTTATTGAAGTTTACGGTTTGATTTTTTTTACAATTACTTTTATAAAAAAAATTGAAGTCATATTTTTGAATCAAAATGCAAAGGATCAAATTTATAGAAAAAAAATAAATAGATAATAATGAATAAGTAATATTGTCTTCCCTACAAGATTTGATAACTATTTTTGGACAATATATTTTTTCAAACGTTTAATTCCTGTGTTTAATATTAGAAAACATGAAAAAACAATCGGTAAGTGACATTTAATATCAACTTACGTCAAGGATGTTGAGATATCGATAAGTATATAAATACGTTTTCTCTCATCAATAAAATTCATTTTATGCCACAACATCGCAAGATAGTATCTCTTCACAATCGTGAGTTCAAATTTACTTTTATCTATGACATTTCTGTCATGAGCTAATAATAATTTTGATAAAAAATTAATACCGAATAAAAATACTAATGTAGACGAAAATTATTAACTTTTTATTTTAGAAGTGATTTTTGAAAATATCTATGTAATTACATGTTCGAATTAAATATTTATAATTTATTATTACTTAAAATTTGCTGAGTCATATAATAATGACGATAAAAATAATTTTTGCTCAATTTCTGGCTCCCATCCGAGCTGAAATAATAAATTAACATTGAACTTGCGTGAGTTTAATGGTTCCACATTAAAGTTACAGTGACTTAATAAACTTACAGACTTCAATTTACTTGACGGACTTAAGTTTTTAGTTTCAGGGAACTCTAAAGTCGAGTAAGAGGTTGAACATTCTCAATTTCGATTGACACAAGACTTTAGAAGTTTAGTTTTTAATTATAAAATGTTGTACAGTATTATGTTCTTGCAATCATGGTGTAAAATTCACTCAAACGTCTATTGTTTTTTAATATTATTTAGAATAAGTATTGAAGTATTGAAATAGACTTGTAGATTTTTTTTTATATAAAACCACAAACGTTATTATATCAACTGACGGTACGGCGGTTGGCTTTAAAAGTTCGAATAGCCTACTGACCACATCGCATTTCCGAGTCAAGGGCCAACAAATTAACCAAGTGGTAAAAATTTTTATAAGGAAGAAAGGGTGATGATGTGAAGAAACGTTGAAACCCATTTTGTCGAGATTAAAAAGTGCTTGAAAGATACAAATTAGTTTACACTTTTGCACGTACTAAATTTCGATTTCTCAAAATTATTTTTAAAAGGCATTCCTTTATTTAAATTATATTTTTCTTCTTAAATCTTATAACTCATAATATTATTTTCAATATCATGAAATCAGCTGACACCTAATGATTAATAAATAAATTGGCGCTAAAAAAAAGGTTGGATTAGATTTTATTGATTTTACTAATTGTAAAAAATCCAACAATTAAGTAATCTAATTTTTTTTTTTAATTATTTTTTTTTAGTGCAAAATATATCCATAAAAAATTGAACGTGCATTTTGAGGCGTGCACTTTTGAATTTCTCAGGCTTTTATTTTTTTTTAGTTTAGTTTACATATGCCTCCGTTATTAAACTAGCATAACATATACACCATTGAGCTTGTTAAAATAATTACATGATTTATGAGACGAAGAAATCAATTAGTCGAGGATGAATTCAAAGAATTCAACCAATGACAGTACGAGATACACAACATTTCAATTGGTAACTTCTATTCTTTCATTAAGTTTTTCATGTCTGTTTATTATCTTATGGAATTCAACATTTTTCACCTAGACTATATATAATTTTTTCGATCGTAAACGTGGTCGGAATTCCATCACTCCGAGCACTTAATGCAAACAATTACTCGGAAGAAAAAAAATACCATTCGTACGTAGAGTAGAGAATAAATTTATTTGAAAATATTAAGAGGTTTGTTGAACGAAAGAATAATATTATAACATAATAATGAAAATAAAAGAAAAATAAAATAAAAAATAAGAGAATAGTCTTTAGTTGTCTGTTCACAGCAGTAGACATGGGTGCATCAGTGACATAAGCAGTAAATCATAGTTTTACGACCCGTCTTTATGTGGCCCTTATTCGCGGTTCTCATCGAAGAGACCACTGGATGAATTTTTTTCGTCTGAGGGACATCATACGTACGTACCGCAGCGTGGGCCTGGATCTTTTACGGGCACCATAAGTGCTTGCCGTTTGAATGATACTGCATCTACCTCTTGCATCTATGCCCACGTATCCTTTCACCCTTTCATTTCTTCCTAAGCCTCGTAGCCTTTCTTCATCTTCCCTCAAGCGGCAGTTTTATATATATATATATACACACAACAGCATATATAACATACATAGAAGAGGTAACAAGTAAGAAGAAGATGAGCAAAAGAAGAGTACAGTAAAGACGACGCTCTTGGTGGTGATTCCAATGTAATTAAAATCAAGGCCAGACAGTCTGAAAACCAGTCGAATAATAGCACCAATGTTATTGCCAGCTTTCCAATAACTTCTTTGGGTTTTTACGTATCGACGAACACATCATATAAATATGTACATCGATTTCCAGAGAATAATAATAAAGATGACGACTTAAATAAATTTATATAGGTATGGTGATTTTAAAAAGGGGTAAGGGGAAAAATCAATACGAGATTTACGACAGGATAAACTTCCAGGAATTTTAATCCCCACGATATAAATCATTTTCCTTCTCTAAATCTGTTAATTATTTTCTTCTAAGAATATATTCTGATGTGATTAATAATTTCTCAATTTCCGTACTTAATAATTTTACTCACCAATAAATGATTAGTATTTTAATTGTCTGGTATGAGATCGCTTAATTCCACGCACTTTACGTCAATATAGAAAATATAACTGTACACTCAAAAAAAAAAAAAAAAAAAAAAAAAAAAAAAAAAAAAATTCAAGAATTTTTTGTTTTGAACTTTGTCATCTTGACTTGAGAGGCAAACAAATTTTTTTTTGTTTAAAAAATTTATATTTTGAAACAAAAATCAAATTTTCATGAATTAAGTAATTCTTTTTTTTTTAATGTGTATTAAGTTAGTGTATATAAGTGAAGCATTTCAATAATCTTGTAAGAAATATAGCCAATAACTTGAAAAAGTAAGTCAGTCGTTGAACATTCAAGAAATATATTATATCTATAAAAAATGGAAGACGCCTAAGTGTTTTATCAAGAACACGCTAAGAATGTAAACGTTCAATAAAGTTTTGAACAAATAAAAGTAGAGCGATGTATTAATGTATCACATTATACTATATTATATAAAAAGAATACTATTGTCCTCTTAAAGAAAATCAATTTTTCATGTTATATTTATCTTCAACTATGGTAAGATGGAGAGGCTTTTTCGCATTGTGGTTTATGAGGCTTTTAACAAATCCACAATGACGCGTGACAAGAAATTGACAAGAATAAAATCGCAGAATTTTTAGACACGTACACACATAACATTTGTAAAATGCCTTTCTCTTCTTGCCATTTTTTTTACCAATGAGAGGATTTGCCACCCGAAGATCTTACGGTTTTCCCTCGACTGACAACCAGTGATACTGTTAGGGGCTGAAAATTCTTCTTTCGTCTCCGTCATCATTTCTTTTGATTCGACGTTCTGTGTATACCTC
Organism: Cotesia vestalis; assembly: GCA_000956155.1. NCBI lineage: Eukaryota > Metazoa > Arthropoda > Insecta > Hymenoptera > Braconidae > Cotesia > Cotesia vestalis. The sequence goes on from JZSA01001281.1 coordinate 18,953, forward strand.
AGGCTCTCGAGGGTGTCTCGTTTCAAGTATAAATTTTCAAGGCATAATCATTCCCTCAAGCATTTTAGAGATTGTTTCTTAGTGTTATCATCATTATTTTTTTCATATCATTAAGATTTATTGATTGACGTTTTTATGTAATAGTTTAAAACTTTAAGTTCAAAAATTGAATTTTTACCCAATAATCAAGTATATAAATATTAAAAAATTGGAATAATTGACTTACTGCACAATCCTTAAAAATACATGAGAAATTTTTTTTTAGCCTAAAATAAACTAAAATTAACTTAAAAAAAAAAAACTAATAAAAAAATTGACTCGAAAAAATTTTATACCAGATTACTAATAATTTTTTGAAAATAATTTCTCATTTTACCATGTGCAAAGCATCGTCTCAGCGTTTTGCGCTTGTAAGGCATGTAATAATGATAATGGATTATAACTCCGCTTCATTTTTTGTCTTGATAAATTTAATACTCCACTATCTTCATATGAATATAATATAAGGATTGTAATCGGATAACGATCAATAAGACGGCGGTCTGCTTCGTTTTTCTGAAGCATTAAGTCGATATCAAATTGCTGAGTACTTTCACATTGGAAAAAAACTAAATAGAATCGTATAACAAAGTATAGTACTACAGTAGACAACTTTTCATTTCGTTTTGCTCTTAATATATTTTATTGTTTTATATTTCTTCAATCAACGTATTTCTTTAATTTATTTTGTTTTTTATGCTTCTTATTTTTCGTACGAGTGTAATAATCCCGGAGAATCGTGTTATCTTCTCCAAGCCCCCGTTGCGTCTACTTATATTTTTTCCACAATACAGTTAGTTGTGGTCACGACATTATGGCCTCAACCACCTTTCGTTCAGCTTAAATATTGTACATAAATATACACAGAATATACCCGAGTTATTCTTGCACTTTATGTCGGTTAGGTCAATCGAAAAAGGCAACCATAACTCTCTGATTTCTTCCTACTGGTTTGGTTACTCATCACTTTAAGACAGTCAAGTCGAGCGCATTTCGCGGTCTTAGTGCTTATTATTCGCGACCGCAAGATGTTGTGACGCTTCACTTTTTATATTCTTTTTTTTTTTTTTAGCTTTAACGCTTCAAAAATACTTCAACATTTTATTTTGATGATCTATAAAACATAAATACAGGAAGCGTGTATAAGCACTTACCCACACTACAATTATTCATTTTAACAATTAACAATTTTCGATAAAAATGTCGACCTACATTGGTTGAGCTCTCATTTTTAAATTATTTCACATAAAAATGTCACAGTATAAAACTTTTATAAATAATTCGATAAAAAACTTTTAATGTCAGCTGTAAAATGTTGCGTGCATATTGTATTGATTACTTCAGAAGTGGCCTATTAAGAATTTATATAGCAACAATCATTAACAATTTATCTCAATTTTTTATATCAATTAATTGTTAAAATAATGTTTATGAAATTTATTATTCTGTAACTTTTCAGTCAAAAAATTTTTCGCTTATTCTAAAAATTGTCAAAGTTACAACTGTGTCGAACAAAGCACGCATCGTTTAATATGTCTGATGGAAAACTTTTTATCGGGATTACGTATCCAAACTTTTGCGCTCATATCTTAAAAACCAATTCAATGAGCTCGCTTTATTGTCAATAATGTAATATTCTAAAAATTCAACTAATATAATATCAAAAGGATTTTTATTTATTCATGAAGTATCCAAGTTTAATGATATTTTTAAGCTGGTGAATTAGCGTATAATCCTGAATACTCCTCGAGAGCTTAAACTAGTTATCTGTGCGTTAATTTAAGATATAAATCACTTGACTCTATTGTTATTAATAGGCGAAGCGTTAATTATCTAATGTGCAGCATATGTTGTTACTGCACATATTCTGTCACAGATTAATATGTTAAAAAAAGTATGACACTTATAAAATTCAAAACTTATTAATTGTAATAAAAAAAATATGAGAGTCAAAAATAAAAATGTGGAAATTTTTTAAATAAAAAATTTTATGGATGACTTAAAATTTTTTTATCAAAATCTAAAGGATTGTTTAGTTAGAATTTTTTTTTTCTTAAATTTGTTGTTATTGTATTTAAAAATTTTGACGACAAAATTTATGCAAAGACGAAATAACACGTCAAAATTTTATATAAATTTTTTTTTCTAATACAGTATCTATAGGTGTGACAAAAATAATTTAAGTAGCTGAAAACTCTTGAGTAATTCATTTTTAGGTAAAGAAATAAAAATTTTTTTTTCACAGTAATTTTTTTTGTAAAAAAAAATTTTTTTTCATTTGAATCAAAAAAGACAACTTACAAATTTTGATCCATAATTTTTAAAAGTTATTATTATTATTATTATTATTATTATTATTATTTTTAGTGTAATAATTCTAAAGTTATATACCAACAAATGAACTTATTCAATAGCCTTTTAGTAATGGTATATAGTAGGCGTAGTGAAGAAAGAAATCTAGGAAAGATATTGAACAGGAGAACAATGCCGCGTGGCCTGAATTTAAAATTCAAATAAAAAAAAAACAATAATAATAACAATAAATATAAAAATACGAACTAAAAAAAAGAGGGAAAAGTATCATCACACTGCCAAAGGGATGAGAGGACGACAAGCACACGTCCTTTTTATTTCCAAGTCAGAATACGTCAATATAATATATATAGTGATAGTGTACAGCAAAAGGAAAAGATGGAAAAAATAGGATTCGATTATTCTGATGTCTACAGCCCGATAAAAATAGCTGGAAAAACTCGAAAAAGAACCAATGAATTTTTTTTTTTTTTTTTTTTTTTGCTAAGTGGTGGAAAGAGCGAAAATATAAAAATATACTGGGATTGATTTAATAAAATAAAATGAAATGAAATAAAATAAAATAAAGCAAACTTTTCTCACTGCGACGTTGGAATAAATTGTGTTACAGTTGGTCACGTGCTCAAATGTTGGTGAAACCCTCCCTTCCGTGGGGAAATCACAAAGACAGATATCAAATGAGTGATGACACGCAATGCACATGCAATTATGCATAATATGAGCTCGGTGTAGATTCGAATAGAAGATTAATTAAATATTTATGGTAAAGAAAATCAAATATCCTAACGTACCATATAAATATTTTAAGAGGGAAGTTATTTGGCCATGAAAATGATATTACTCCCGATGGTACCATTAATAGAAAGATATTTGAAAAATATTTTTTTTAGTCCGAAAAAATTTCAAATCTTTTGGAGTAAAAATGTTGATATTTTTTTTTTTTAATTTTTGTTGACAAAAGTTAAAATGTCAATTTATATTTTTAATATTTTTACACTGTTGAAGAAGTTAACTTGATTTAAGGAAGAAGATTTTTGAATTTATTAAAATTTACTTGAATCAGGAACAATTTCTTAGCTCAATAATTTTTTTGCTTGACTCATAAATAAATATATTTTAAATCAAGTTAATTTTTTTGTTAAATAAATTATAGACAAAAAATCTCATTGTTATTTTGTAATTTATGTGAAAAGAAAAGTTTAAAAATAATGCAGAAAATTGTAAGTTAAAATTTACTGATTTTAAATTAAGGTTAAAGTTTCCGTTCCATTAATTATAAATTTAATAATAAAACATTGTTTTAATTAAATTAATGATTAGAAAGAAAGAAAAAATGCCTTACTCCCTCTAGTCAAGTCTTTAGTATCCATAAAGAAAAAAATGACAACTTACTAGATTGCAATGATCCATTTAATACTGGTGATAATGTACTCATCAGGTAACGACGGCATGTATGAGAAAAAAAAATTTTTATAAAACGGCACCACACCCACACAATTTACACACTTACACGAAGTAATAACATTAAATAGCTAAAAACGATAGACCTGAGTGTTGAATAAAACTGACGAAGTAATAAGCAGAGGGTTTTAAAAAATAAAATATATATTGAATATTTTGCAGGTAAATGAACTCGAGAAATAAACATAAAGAATGGAAATAAAAATAACAATATCCACAAAGTGTCGTCCTGTTTGATATTCACATAGTACAGAAACACTTGCGCGGGCCGGTTGCCAACAACCCCGAAGAGAGCAATGCACCCTGTTCGCAGACAAGGGTCAGGTATGATTTAAAATACCTTATGATTTAAAATATTGTTTAAGCCAGGCATGACAATACTGGAATGGATTTAGACAGCCAAATAAAATAATTATACTCCGGTGAATCGATAAATCAAGATAAAACACCCTTAGAGAGTAACGGGGGCGTGGAGCGTCACGGTGCACTAAAATACTGATGTGTAAATAAATACATGTATGTGATTGATAAAATATAACTCTCGATAAATAGATTAAATAAAATATTAAATAAAATACTTAGATGCCGCGATACAGATACGATAACAATCACTTTGGAGGATGACGATCGTAGACTAGACGGTCAGGCCATGGGCAGGCCGGGTCGCGGTCTCGATCAGCCTCACTCGGGGCACATCTCGGTACTGGAGGGTAGCAGGTGGCGCCACAACACTATACATACTCTGATTCTGATGTATCGGAGGGGTTGAGAGGCGTGGATTTGGTCGCCTAGCAACGCGCTGAGATCGACCGGGAGAAACGCTGCATTCCCACTCAGCACTTGCTACTTTTCAGGGTAGATTGTTGTGTGTATGTGTTTCCTTGTGCTAATTCCATATGTTCATTCTGTCAAGTGTTAACACGTGTGATTCAAGATTTTGACTTAACTTTCGCTGATAATTACTTTAATTACTTTAATTATGTCCTTTGATTGCTATAAGATTTTCATCAATACCTTCTGATTGTAATTTAAATCATTTAGGACCGACTTGGGCTGATTAGAAATAATTTGTGGCATTACATTTAATGTAAAATTAATTTAAATAAATAATCTTGGATTTACTGAAATAAATTCCCAGGGGAAAAATAGTAAAATGTTTTTCATGGAGGTCTATCAACGTTTGAACAAAGAATTATTAACTACGAAATGAAAGTAATAATTCAGAAGCAGGCGAAGAGTTTATGGATAATTACTCCCGACTTTACTCGGATTAAACATAATTTTCTCTTGTTTCTGATGTAGAAGTCTAAGTATTTTAAAGTTTTAGACGTTTTTTTTTTTTTTTTTTTTTTTTTTTTTTTTTTTTTTTTCGGAGTTTTCGCATTGACAGGGTGGCGATCGAAAGCCTATTTGTAAATTCCTTGACTTTAAATAAAATTCCAGGACCGACTGGAAAAATAGAAACTGGATATTAAATTTTTAAATTATTTCGCAAAATAAAGTTTTCATTATCAAGTATTTTAAAATACTATGAAAAACTTCGTGGAATTTTGGTGACTTTGATTTACTGAATTTATTCTTTGAATTTAAAATTCAATTAAAAATTTATTAATTGAAAGAAATTTTTAAATTAATTTATCAGGAAATAAAATACAGTTTAAAAATAACTATTGATTTAACGCAAGAGTTTCAACAATACTAGACACTACGTACTACGCTTTTAGTCACCAGCCTCTATCGTAAATTTCTTGTCGAGACGAAAGAGACAGCAACATTATTTACTTTTACTTTTTGAGCATTTTCAAGTCTTGCAAAATAGACTGATTCTAAATGTTAGAGTAACAATGATAATAATTCTATTGATTTAACAAAAAGTTTTAACAAAACTGTAACTATCCAACACTTTGAACTATGGACACATTAATTAATTAAAAGAAAGTATTGTATTGTGATAAGTTTAATTGATTAAATTTGTGTCGTTAATGTGATAGAGTAGCCACAGGCACTCTAAAAGTTTAAGAAAACTTCATTAATGTACCAAGTTTGAATGAACTAAGAACTCAGAACAGAGCAGTGTATCTTGATTGACTTCTCTCAGGGGTATTCTTTTAAACTTTTGTTATTCCAATATAATACGGCTGAGATTTTCTTACAGCAAATAAAAGACAAAAATATTAATCAAAATTATATTAATGATATTTTTAAGACGTGGATGACGTCACTGCTAAATAATGACTAACTGACAGCGTTGATTTGCGGTGTAAAAAGTAAAAGTTAATCAAGTTATTTGTATATATTTTTTTATTGATTATCATTAATATTATTCTCGCTTGAAAACTATTGTAATAAAACTAGTACACGCTAATGAGAATGTAGAAAAGAAGAATCGCCATAATATAACGATCGATTGATCGACGTCTCGGTGATTTACGATCAGTCTACGTCATCGGAATTCCTTCAGAGCCAATACGATTACTTATTCGAGTATGCATCACTGTGTAAGAGCTAAGGATACCGTATGGATACAAATTACTTAGTGATACGGTTTTATTGATCCTAAAAACTACTATACTGGATAAATAGTATTAATGAAAAAGATAAATCGGAATACATGCATTACAGACAGAACAGAATAGAAAGAAATTAAAGAACTGATACTACGGAAAGAAAAATAAGTTTTTCTTTATTTGCTGAATCGTAATCACTTTCTGAGAATATTTTTAAATTAAAAACTTTTTTATCTATAATTAATTAAGATTATTAATTCAGTCGTAGAATTAAAATTAAAAAAATATCCGAGCAATTAGCCAACTGAGATCGTTTGTAATTTAGTTTATTATTTTTAAAAAATTATTGCAAAATTGTTACGAATGTGTATGAAATTATTGTCAACGTCGAAGTTTTTTCTTGAGCAATTTTTTTAAATAATGTTTTTTTTTTTTTTGTTGAATAAATTGTATTTTGTTATAATTTAAAATGATCAAAAAAGTGTACCTTGTATAAATGTCTCCTGTATTCAGAAATAGGTAGACGTCGATTAATCGATATTATGCCTTGTTATTTAAGAGAATTCGCAAAAGGCAACTACCAGGAAATTTGATAGTCTTACTCAAGGGTGCAGGGCACAGTAATTTAATTATACCCCACACACGATTCGCCTATAAAAGAAAAGCATAAAATATACTAGAACTCGATCCTATCCCTTTTGGCTGATGACAAAGTTAGTGTTGTAAATGCTTCCGTAACTTCTAAGTTATTTATTAAATTTGTCTCGGGTGAAATGGACTTTTAGTTTAGATAGAGCATTAGAATAATATAGTAAGCATCGGAAATAAAAATTTTACTGAATAGTCTTTTTTAAATAGGGTGATTTGTTAATAATTTTGTAGAAAAAAAATTTTAAATACTCGAAAAAAAAAATTTTAAGAAAATCAAAAATTATTTTGGAGCAAGAAGAAATTTTTTTAGTTTATTTGTGGATTTTTAACTCCACAAAATTATGTGAATTTTTTATTTTCTGTGGATAAAGTTTTCATTTTTGATAAAATAAACTTTTTCCAATCAAATTTTGTAATGACGAAATTTTCTGGCCGAGTTAATTTAATAAATTAAATATTGAAAAAATATGATGTCACTTTAAAATGGTTTTGCGAATATATTATAAAAATTAAGGAATTATTTATGAAAATTTTATCACTTTTGAAAGTCTTGAAGAAAATATAGAAATTGAAATCAAATTTTTTTAAATAAGAATAGAATTTTTATAAGAAAATAAAGTTTAATAATTAACAAAATGAAGCATGCAATTCTGTACAAAAGTATTTATAAATAATAATTATTTAAAAACAAGGAATAATTAAAATACTACAATAACATAAATTGAAAACACTCAGAGTAATGAGGATAAGTTAAAATGTAGCGAAAGAAAATCCATGCAATCAAGTATCCACTTGGTGTACAGGCTAACGAATTCCTCTAGAATAATAGACGTCTGTAGATTTTTTTGTAACCCGTCGTGCAGCAACAACCCTCATTCAGATGATGTTCCCAGTTTCCCCAAGTCGCCCCAAATTTACGCCAATTTCCCATCCTTCTCATCCACTTCATTCTTTTGGTACTCAACAACGCATCTACATGTAAATACATATACCTATAGATAGTTTGTAAAAGTGAGAGCAGGGCGACTTATGGCTTGGATAAAAAACAAAGTACAATTAGTATTATTCGAGTGTAGTGCTCGATATGCGAGGGTGAAGAAGAAATGATGAGCAGCAACAATAAGAGCATAGGGATCATCCCGCTCTTATTTACTTATTTTCGTTTTGTTTTGTCAACATAATTGGCTTTGGATCAGAAAATCTTTGTAATGCCGCATGAGCTTGGGCATGGATGCATAATATAAGTATACGATATATACCAACTTCCTCTCATCGCGGCAACCACTTTGATATCTTCGGGACGAGGACGTATATGGAACGGAGATTGTGTTTACGCATTATGTTTTTATGGGCGTTACTTTTACCGATTATACATAATACCGGTGCATTGTAAATTTACCGATAAATAAGTTATTTTTACTCATAATGGAACTGAATGTATAAGATTTAACATTTTTTTTTTCGCTTTATCAAAGCATGTTTATTTTTAGTATTAAGGTAAACTTCATAATCCGAGACTTAAAATGCATTGGAATTTTTTTATTTTTTATAAGTACTTAAAATATTTTCGTCAAAACAAAAAAAGTAAAAGTTGAAAAAAGGATTCAAGTAACAAAACAAATTCTCATGAGCAAAATAAATTTTTGTTAGGAATTATTTTTATAAAAATAAAAAGTAAAAAGTTAAATTTTATAAAATGTGGATTTAAAAATTTTTTATAATCGATTTGAAGATTATTCAATATAAATAATAACCATTGAAGTCTATAATTTTAAATATAAAAAATAATAACAAATAAATCTCTACAGACAACCCAAAATTTATTTCAAACAAATTGAGTAATAACTTATCTAGAACAATAGCAGACATTTCCTAAAAATATCATTCTATCTTTTACTAAGTTTATTTTCGTAAAGCTTACCAAGTTATTGATTTCTAGTGAGTTAAATGAAGACTTCTGTAAAAGCAATTTATTTTTGGCACAAGTAAAGATCTGATTTATTTTAATCCATTGAACTTTTATCTTTTAGAACTATGATATTTTAAAAAATTCATAATTTTTTTGATAGTTTAATATTCAAATTTTCAACGAATATTAAAAATTAATTTTTTCCATGGCTAAAAATTTAAAAATCAATCTTCGAAGGTTTTTTGTTGCAATTAGTTGGGCTAATATGGTGATGTAGAACGGAAATTTTCGCGAACAATTACCGAAGGGAGATAATGAAGGAAAAAAGAGTTAGTAAAGTTAGAGGGGCTCAGTAGCAGCATGGAAACTAGTACTAAAGACTAAAATCTCCTGATTGAATCGAGTTAATTTGGTTGGAGTCCGGGTGACCTCGATCCCAGGTGCGATTCCGGACGCCTGGCAATGATCTCTGCATCCTCCCTCGTGGCTTCGATAATTTACTCAGGATATGTGACATGCACCAGCACTCTATTTGCGTGGTTTAATGAGAACCATTTAACTTTTGCACACCCTACATGGGGTCATGCACACTCATATTCACCTGTTAGAAAATACATCCCCTTTTATTTGCATTTCACCGATAAATATATACCGTGACATTTTCTCACGGTAAATCATTTTATTTGACATTTTAAATTATTAGTTCTTTTTTTTTTTTTTTTTTTTTTTTTTTTTTTTTTTTTTTTTTTTGCGGTGTGATATTTGAATCTTTCGTGCTCTCTACATACATGGATTGTTTTGACGACAAATTTATGTTTAATGAATCACAGATTCATGTTCAAATTTTGACAATTTGGTCTTCCGAAAAAAAATCTTATTTCCTTAATGATAAATATTAATTACAAACAAAAAAAAAATCCCTCTTGAACTTCGTAAAAATGAAAATATTTATATTGTAGTTAAAAGTAATTTTTATCATCTGTGAGCAAAATTACAACGAGTTATTAAATTGACTAAAGTAATGAACGTAATACGCAATAATAAAGTTTAAAATGTTGTATTAAAAACTAAATACGGAGGACAAAATAGTAAACTCGTAAAAAAGGTCATTTAGCTGCAATCTCTCGTCTTTGGATCTTTAGAACATGAGATTGTCAATTTATTTAAAGACCTCCGTAGTTGAAACGCGAAGAAACTGGATGATACGCGTGGTAGTGGTAATAGTAATGGTGGCGATGGTGGGTAGTGGAAACAGGAGCACGGTGAGAAATAGCGGGAGACTTGGAAAAATAAAAGGGAATAAAAGAACAGAAAAACGAAGTGATTAGCAAGGCGCATCCCGTTAGAGTGTAAATAGTGAATAGACTTGAACTCCTATCCCCGACTATGGTAGTTCTAAATTTAGATTTTTCTTTACATATAAGATATAATACAAGTGACTTTAGTTTTGTCGTCTAACCATAGCTTACTTTACAGTATACCCTATACTATATACTACACACTATATGAGGGGGATATAAAATCAGCAAGGGTCTATACACCTCACTATTTTTATTTTTCGTCTTCTTCATCTTAAAACCACCCACACATTTTCGCTTGATGTCGTCGACATGATGCTCAGTGTCGTGAGCCACGAACACACTACATACTACATACGAGGATATATACCCAACCAACAGTAGTCTGCTACTATAAGGCTGCTGTTATACCAAGCGCATTGTCTCCTGGTCATGTTCTGGCAACTTCTTTTACGCCTTAAAAGTACTGTCGTTACTTTGTTCAAAGTTATAACTCATATTTTGTTGTACAATACTTGTGAGACAAATATTACGCTTTAATATTCACTGTTATTTTTAACCACTATAAATATCCATTTTAGTTATTTGTAAATCCGCGTGAAAAAATTGCTTATGAAATTCACAATGGCGATTTTTTTTAGTGTATTTTAAAGAAGTTAGAAATTTCAAATTTTTATCAAAAAATTATATTGATAAAATTGCGAAAAAAAGGCAATTAAAAAATATCTTTCATTTTTTAATATTTATTCCTGCAAGCCTCACACTGTAAAAAAATTTTTGGGCCCGATGAAATGTAAATGAGCTGGTGTAAAATGCTCCGGGTCTATTTTTACACCGAAATTTTTTACAGTAGCAGTAAAAATATGGCAGTTTGTGAAAATATAAAGTTTTCCTCTATATTTGCTCTCTGGTCACAACTTTGCAACATAATTGTTTTTGTACTCCTATTTAAATCTCAGGCGTTACTTTTAAAGATTCAAAACAATAAATGCAAATTTATTAAATTTTAGCAGATATAATTATTCAAAAAAAATATTAATTAAAGTCAAAGAACTCTTAATGATTTTTTAAATCTCCATTCAAATATTTCAATAACAATTTATAATTGAAATAAAAAAAATTTCATTAGTAATTAGAGGTCACGTAATTCTTCATTAGATACGTGCATATTTGGTGTATAATTATGAATACATTAAGTTAATAGCGTTTTCATCATAAATGTAAATTTACGCAGTGACAATAAAAGATAATACTCCTGCAATAATCAATAAACCCGTACACAATAATTTTGGACAATTATTTCATTCAAATCCATTTTTTATTTACAATTGTGTAACAAGATATTTTTTTCATTTGGCATCTAGGTTATGTTATTATTTGTAAATTGTAGCCAACAAACTAAAAATGAAGTCATAGAAGGTGGCTCTTTTAAATAAAGTGCATTGAAGAAACCCGGAAATTTTTGGATTCCTCAGCCTTTCAAGTTATCTGATGTGCTCATACAATCTTACACATGCTTACATACATTCTCTCGAGTGAAGCTTTCACTGACAAATCTACCTCCGACTCATCTGCAAACTTTGTATTATACCTGACTTGAAAACTTTTTTATTTTTTTTTTATTTCGTTTAAAGCATGTTTCTGAATAAGCCAGTGAAAACCTCAACATAAAAAACTTTATTAACTTTTATTTTTTCAGCTATGCAGCAGTTGAAGGAATGTTAATTACCGGTTTGTGAAAAATTAAAATTTTTTTAAATAATCTCAAGTATTTAAAACACTAAACTTTTTGATGTTCTTACAAAGTTTTGATGTTCTAAGCGATTAAAAAAATATAACACAAGTTTTAAAATAAATTTAACACTTTTTTCAAGTTGACTTGAATATTTTCACAGTTAAGAATAATTTTTCTGATAATTAAAAAAATTTTAATTTACTGCGATATCATTTGTAAGAAAAACTCAAGACTTTTTGATTTGTTAGACAAAAGCAAGCATTAAAATTTGAGCCGTAGAAAAAGTAAAAAAGTAAAGACCATAAGAAGTTTCTATTATATAGTTCTTAGGTTATTAAAGCGGTCTCCATCCAGTATGTTCTTTACCTCGCTCGTTTTAATATGTAAGAGAATGGAGAAATATATGAATGGACATACTCAAAAGAATGGAAAAAATGTATATGTATAAATAGCAAAAAAATGACCGTGTTGGCATACTGGAATGGTATATATGTGGTGATACGTGACCGTGCAACTTTTTCTCTCATTGCTTCTCAGTATTTTTATTTTTATTTATATTTATATTTATTTATTTGCTGATTTTTTTAAAACTGTCTACTGTCTACTGTCCAGCATGCTACACCGTGGAATTCCTTGAAGATGGCAAAGAAAGAGATAGAGTTAGAGAACGAAGTAAACTATGGGATTCAGGACCAGCTATCCATATACATATACAAATACAAATACATATACAATAGAATCAGCGTTCACTACTGCTTATACTCTTACTCCCCTGTTGATGTTGCTGTTGCTGTTGGGTTACTGGTTACCACATTGCCATGTTCTCATGACCTCGTGGCTGACCATTTACGATTCACTTTACGGTTTATGCGATGACCGTCCACACACGACGATGGATCATCGATTATCCCTCTAGTGCAATCATTTATCCCCTCGCAGAATTTGCGATTGCGCAGTAAGTTAATACACCAATACTACTGCATAACACGCTAAAATAGCTCTGATGTGTCCTATGGGATACAATAGGAGGATAGAAGGATTAGATCGGTAAAGGGGCTACTAAAGTTTAAGTTATCTGTTCTGTCTCCTACTCTGGGAAATTCACAATATAATACCCCTATTCACTTTGTTTAGTTAATGCATACTTTAGACTTGAACTCTGTTTTGTCTAACAATACAATACAGTGCTCCCTCTAAGACGTTTTAGCTGTGTCTCAATTTTTCCATTAACTACTAACAAGAGAAAAAGAGACAAGCTGCTATATCTTAAAGAGGGATGGTTACTAATCGAACAGTCGAATCCGTTTTTTATTTAAATTTTAGTTATTCAATAAAATTTTTAAGAAAAAAATTTTTTTAACATTTTTGCAACACATGTTATAAGAATACCCTATTGTATATCGACAGATGACGCTCTAAAATAATGTATGGCACATACGGTCGTAAAAATAAAGCGTAATTTTGCATCGTGACATAATTGTAAACATTCAAAATTACGATGATAATAATTAGCATTTTGGATTTATCTTTCGGGATGAAAAAGAGAAACACATGAAAAAAGTATTTAATATTAAGTAATTATGACAAATAATGAAATTAATTAAATTTTTAATAATAAAGCATTTCTGTAAAAAATTTCAAATATTTGCTCAGATATTTATCTAGTACAAGCATATATTTACAATTTCATAATAATTACTTGAATTAAATTCTTAACAACCACGCAAGAGCCTTTTAATAAATGTGTCTATAATTAACAAAGTGAAATTTTATTATAATTAAATTGATGAAAATAGTTTATTAATAAGAGACAGAGATTATTAAACTTGAAATAAAATGTTTGATGAAAATGAAACAGATTTTCTCTGGGTACATACTACTTCTACTAGCTGCTACCCACTCTTAATGTAGGTCAATTCGATAATTATCTCCTTGGGTAAGTTAAATGTTAGCACAGTGTACTGCTTTTAGTAAAATATAAGTACCGAAGAATCTAGCTGAGTAAAATCTAGGCTCAGCAAAATTTCCAACTTAAAAAGTAAAACAAAATTAATAGAACAGATAAGCCTTAAAATTTTCTTGTCTCATGAACTTGTTCTTATTCTCATCACGTGTCTGGCAACAATCCAGCTAACATATCCCGGTGACCGAACGACGTTTCGTTTAAGCCATCCTCATTTCGAGAGACAGTGTCCCGTAAAATTGTGAGCTTTTACTTTTCTCATACCTCACAAATTCATCAAATTGTTTGCTGTTCTACGAGTACACCGTATACTGAACAGTAAACTAAATAAGATTTTGGATTTCTAGGATTTACAACCATTTATTCCTTTACTTTAATTTTTTTTTAAAATAAGCAAATTTTCTAAAATGTAATATTGTAATTTTGCTTTATTTATTACGTACTTTCTCCGATTTCATGTTCTGATAACTTGTGTAATAAATTAATATAATATCTATTAATTTCCAAATAATTATAGCATAAAAAATATGAATAATATATTCAATAATTATAATTATCAAGGAAAAGTTGTTCTGTTTTTGTTCCATAAAAAAATTAATGACTCGCTTCCTTTAATCAAAAAAAAAAAAAAAAATAGATTAATTTTGAACAAAAAAAAATGTTCGCTAAATAATTGAAGGACATATGTCAAATTGATAAAATATCTAAATTGTTGTTCTACATTACATTATATTGAAGATTATGAGATGAATTGCGTAATTAAAAAGAAGGTTATAACTTCCGTATCTGATTTACTTGCAAACCGGAAGTTATGCGACCTTCGAAAGCATTTACGTATTATCACAACGCTTCATCATAGTTTCCTGTTCAACTTTAATATGTTGTTATAGTTTAAGGAGAAATAACCCGAACAATATTTGCGGTGTTTAGTTTAACATAACTTTAGAGAAGATAGGAAATAGATTAAGGGACAATGGAACATTTATGTATGTAATCATTTTCGTATACTTGATCAAGTAATAAGAAAATTTGAGTTTAAACATTGTTTTTCATTTAAGAGATTAATATCGAATTTTTTTTTTTTTTTTTTTTTTTTGGGGAGGCAATGATAAAAACCCAACTATAATCATTGACTCAAAGCTTTTTAGTAATATACTATAGTAATAGCTACAAATCACTTTTTCGATATCAAATTATGAATAAATTATAGCTTTCATATTTTTCCACTTTATGTTTCGTATTATTTAATGTTATGCCACCCCAGAGTTCTACACGTCATTTCAAACATTAAATAGTAACCAGATTCCAAATAAAATTTGCTATTTAGTTTTTTCTCTGGATGTGTTATCCCAAAAAAAAAAATTTATGAGAACAATTTTTTTGATTCAGTCAATCTTTCGATTACTACTCGTAAGCTATAAAATTAGTACCAATTGGGATTATTCTATGGTACGATAAATTTTTTTTTGATGTTTGTATCCAGTTCCCGACCTTCCTTGCAGACATTTGAAATAAAATAAAATGAAATTTTTTAGGTGGCCACATAAATTATAATAATATATAAACTTTGTTGCAACAGTAGCAGCGCAACGTCACTACGAAGCTCGTCACATTAAATTATGTAAATGGTTGTACCCTTATTTGTAGAGACCACTACTCGACATACAATGCCATGAGGCACTTTAACAGGTAGAACAGGAATAAAGAGGTGGAGGAGGAGGATATGAAAGTGCCGGATGTTAAGTTAAGACTACTCGTAGGATTGTAAACGGGTGGTTGAGAAATAGTAAAATAGATACAAGATAGAAAACGAGAGGAAGAACAGAGGTGTAAAAAGGTTAATTCTCGATGGGTAGTCCTGGATCTCACGGCTACTTATCATGATAAACACTATTTTTACTACCGAGGTTCCCAGTACACAACAAAGATGGCTCTTAAATCGTTTTAAATATTTATGCTATAATTCTAACCTTCGTCCTTTTCGATTTATTTTTTAATCGTTTTTATTCGTTTCAAAATTTATACTAATTATTACCCGATAAAGTTTTTGCTGATAAATAATTTTTTTTTATGTGAATTAGAAGTCCCACGTTGTTTATTTCTGAATGTAACAGAGATTCTATAATTTTTTGGTTTTCAATTATATTTTTCAGTCGACAGTAGAACACTACCGCGCTCACACTAGAGCGGTATGCAATAAAAAAAATAAAAAATTAAACAAGATGAAATAGTAGGCAACGTGGGATTTATTAGCAAGCCACTGGAGAATTTATGCAAATTCTCGCAGGTGGCAAAGTCTTTAAGTAAAATAAATAAAGACAGTAGAAAGTAGAAAAAAAATAATAAATGAATACGCTGGAAACAAAAAAAAATTATATTTATTTTTTTATATTATTTTTAATTAACTTCTAAATTTTTGATCAAAATCAAAGTCGGTCGATTCGTTCGTAAGATATTTAATTTTACAAAATTCTAAAAAAGTCTTCCTTTAATATTTCAGAATTTTAGAATAAAAAAAACATTGTTTTCTTGAAGAAAATGATGACGGAAAATAATATAAATGGAAGTCGTTGAATTTGGAACACAAATATGATATTTCGAGTTTTTCCGAGGATTTAAATAAATTAGAGGTAACATTTCACTCGTGTCCCAAGATCGTTACTGTTATTTAGTATCGTATTCCCTTAACAGCGGAGCATAAGCTCTTCCTCAGGAATATAATATCGTCCGTGGATCTTTGTACACTTTAATACAATTTAGTTATTTTATTTATTTTATTT
This sequence comes from Cotesia vestalis, assembly GCA_000956155.1. Lineage (NCBI taxonomy): Eukaryota > Metazoa > Arthropoda > Insecta > Hymenoptera > Braconidae > Cotesia > Cotesia vestalis. The sequence goes on from JZSA01001281.1 coordinate 35,609, forward strand.
ATAAACTAGATTTTTTAGCTCTTAGAAATAAAACAGGAGAGTTGCATAGACATTTACAAGTACACTGAGTGGAATCTTGAGCCCCAAGATGTGTACTGAGAGAAAGAGAGATTACTCGGAGAGTATCGACTTTAGATTTCCTCTTCACCTCTTTTACCTCCTTACGACCCTCTCCTGCTGCCCGCCACCCCCGGTGCGTGTTCTGTTTCCAAGGACAAGAGAAACATTTCGATCGGTTGTAGGCGAGATTCTCGATCCTGATTTTCAGCGTTGCCGAACGCCAAGACCAGACCAACAGTGCACTAAATCTCACTACGATATCTCCAAGGTATATCGGTAAACAGTCAGTGAGGTAGCGGGGTGTGCCACCTTCTTTTTATCTCTTTGTTTACTTCTTGCTCCTCAACTTGATTTCTGCACGTGTACTTGCCATCAGGTGTGCTGGTGAACAAACTCTCTACACTCGGGAAATTTATCGCATCCTCCCTTTTTTTTTTTTTTAACCTTAACTATAATATATAAAATTTTATTTTATTTTATATTATTTTTCCTAATTAGTTACATTTGTCTAGATTTTTGCTTTTTATAAAATATTAAAATTAATACATTGAATAAAAGCTTTTACGACTCTTCTAAATTTTTATTTTCGCTTCAAAAGAGTATGATGAAATTCAAAAAAAAAAATTAAAATAAAATAAAACAGATCCAAGCACGGAAATTATGTAACCCGAATTTTTTTTTGGCTAACTCTAGTGTATACCCACCCTTCTAATAATTACATAAGTCAACAAATGGTTGAAATTCACACTAACAAAAAGTGAAGTTTAAATTACTATATGGCTGAACGAGCTGGAATCATACCAAAAATCTATCAAGCCAAAAATAATCCATTTGCAGTAGCAAATTACTTAGACAAGAATCATCCAAATAATTTGTTAAGTACATTAGAAGAAATAATAATGTGCTAAATTTTTTATGATTTACGTATGAAAGTTTTATATATGCACATTTTTATTAACCTCCTTCTTTCGTATTGTAGTGAGTTAATTAAGCATTTAGTTGTATAAATAGAACTGAACAATACAAATAAATGAACAAAAGCAGAATAAAAAAAAAAACCCTATAGTTATTTAAGTTTAGCGCGGCAACCGCAGCTAATTATCCGAGTATCGATTGAATCTTGAATAATAAAATATAAAAAAATAAACGCGTTGGTAAAAACCGGATACGGTAAGCTCAGTAAGCTGTGTGCAGATTATGTGTGGAGGGATTACACGGTGTATTTTTTAAATAAACTTATGAGGCACGTGCGCTGTTCGGTCGCATTAATAAATTATTATCTGAAAATAAATACCCAAATACAGAGATTATAGCGCCAGTATTCGAATTTATTAAATATGCAAACGAAGTCTAAATTACATGTATAGATATAACGAGATATTTTGAGTAAATTTATATTTGTCGTATTGCTACAGAGAGTACAAATTGCTGTTAATATTGATATTAATTTAGTAAACATTTTAGATCGGTAGGAATTTTAATTCAAGATTACTCCGTCTGCAATTAATGGGATCGTTTTAAAGATTTGAACAAAAAATGAATTAATTTAGATTTGAATCATCAGTGATCAAAAATTGTTTTTCCGATTAACGATGTGTATTTGTTAGCAATCAGAAAAAGAATTATTCGATTGATATGAATACACTTAAATGATGAGTAGCAATTTTAGTTTACAAAAAAAAAAAAAAATACTCGATTGTGCATTTACCAAAAGTGCAAAAAAAAAATTAAATATTCAATGTACAATAAATATGAAATATGACAGACGGAAGTGGTTACTGCAGATAAAACTTTTGATTCAAAAGGTCATAAAGAACAAATGAATACAATTACCTCAACTGTTTTGTATATATGTGCAGTAATAGCAATGGCAGTGACCATAACCTGAATCTATTCTTGTATCTACCGGCTTGAATTATTTTAACAAGCCTCTATATATATTTATGCATACGTATGTATGTACGTTTGTCATCGGAATAAGAAGACGAGTTGCATCTGCATACATACATGACTACTTTGCAATTACATGTAACGAAGTAGACCATTCCTGTGCTAATTAACGACCCTATCAACTTGTGCGCACGGGTGGCTAACGACCCAGTGGGGACTTTCATTGCGATTCTTACGATCTCGAGGTCATTCCTTAAAAGTCTACTCAGAGTCCAAAAAATTCAAAGTTAATAAAAGCTTTTTGTATTAATAAATTTCGATCAAATGTCAAATCGATTTTTTAAAAAAAAAATCTTATTTATATCAGCAATAAAAGTTATCATTATTTATATTATTATTATTTTTATTATCTCTGTATGAAAAAAAAAAAAAAAAAATCGATTTAGTTATTCAACTTGTATTGCGGAATTGAAATAATAAAAATAACAGTTGATAATTATAAATCGTGATTTAAAATACTTGGGTCAGTGCACGAGCGCCTGGCAAAGACGACGGCCCTGTTCTGGTCCAGACTATTGATCCAATAGATACAGAGGGTGAGAGAGCAACGAAGGTAAAACGAGAGACTGTAGTATTGGCAGAGAAGCATGAGGAAAAGAGAGGAGAATAATATAGCGCGGAAGGTGAAAAAGGTACCAGGACCGTACGGCAATCTAGATTATTAACCCTAGGCGAATTTAACCTGTAATAAATTCTGCTCTTTCTTCTCTAACTTCCTGGGCTGGGGTTCTCTTTATCTGTTCTTCATTTATACTACTAGGTACATCTCGTTCATTTAACTATTTCCGAACCATTTTTATTACTAACTTAAAGATTAATCTGTAAAAAATTCCTCACTGACATTTCAACAAAAAGTACAAATTAAAGTTATTTATTTATTCTCTAGACCAACTAATCTTTATTCACTGATGATTGTTGTTATTATTTTTATAATCAATTAAATATAGTGTGAATTTATAAAGACTTGTGAAAGTTAAAATTTATTTTATCTTCGTAATTAATTTCTTTCGGACTGGCATTTACAAATAAATTTGATCATATTCATCGATTGTGTTTCCCGAAAATTCTATAAGGTGGTGGAAGAAGCGCTTCGACCCTAAAATTATACTATACTTAAAAATGGTGTTTCGTTAGTTAAAAAGGCGGGATTTTTTTAAAAATAACATTTAAAAGTATTAAAAAAATTTATTGTAATTATAAACTCCGCTTATGGAAATAACAAAATAAAAAATATTAATTATCACATGATATTTACGCTTAGAACTCTTTATGCTCTATAAATAATGAATTAATAAAAAAAGCGTATTGGTTACTTGTATAATGTGGAACTTGTAAGCAGCATTAAAAAAATAAATAAAAGCTTTGATGTTCATAATAGTTTTTCTTGTGAATCATAAACATAAACAAAGAAAAAAATATTACAAAAGATGAAAAAAATATTCAAAGATACTTTTCTTTGTACTTTTATATAGTTTCAGAATATTTCAATAAGAGTGTGCTTGAAAAAAAATTAAAAATTAGGTCATATAACAACTGTTGTCAATCTTTGTCCTTTGTACTGACTGTTTAAATATAAGCAAACTGTGATTTTCATTTTTTTTTTTGGTTACTTTCATACTAAATAATACAAAGTTAAATAACTGATTATTTTAAATAAAAAATGAAAAAAATTAAATTAAAAGAAAAAATTAGATTTTTAAAGGATGAAGAACTCAACATTCGGAAAGCTGTTCTTCTCAAAACTTTTAATCGATTAGTTTCAAACTTGGTACAGAGATTGGATTAAAGTTTGACATCCCTTATCCAAGTTAATTTCGATTTTGTCAACAATAAATGTTAGTACAATTTATTCAAACTTTTAAAAATACAAATATAATCGTTGTTTTTAATTTCAAGTCGAAAAATTGGAATTAAATTGAGTCTATCATGTTATATGGAAAGTTCGAAGAAGAATTTCAGATTTTTCCCGACAAAACATGGCAAATGACCCTACAAAAAGCTTTAGTTCTCGAAGGGTTTACCCTTGAATCAAGTTTTCCCTTCATTACGTCCCGAGAATTCAATAATAAAAAAACGACAAAAAAAAATTTTATTTTTTATCGAGGTTACCTCAAATTCATTATTCAATTTTTAATAATTTAATATTTAATAATAATTTTTAATAACTTTGTTGTACTTTTTTCATCACTTTAATTGGCTACATCGATTCCACGATCACTTATACCTTCAGTAGACAACTTGCTAATATTTAATAATTCTAAATTTTCTTAACGAAAAATAAAATAAATTATTTAAACAAATAACACGTGGATGAAAATTATAAAGTCATATATACGGTTTTAATCAATAAAAAAAAGCAGTTAAGCCTGAAAATAAGAATGAGGTGACTTTAAAATATTGAAATGTAATTTATAAAAATAGCATTAAATGACATGTTGTCTTCGTTTAATTAAAGATAGAGATAAATGTTTGTGCCGATAGCGAAAATAAAAGGAGAAAGGTGGTTAGTGAGTCTTGTGGATTTGCGGGCAGCTAATATTTACACACGTACCCGTTGCAGCGTTATCGTTGTTAGCGTCGATCAAAGTAATCACAGTCCTATACGTAAGCACCAACACGCATAAACTTTATGTACGCAATAACACGGTAAATTGACACAGAATAATAAAAGGACAGATGCTGAAAAATAATTAGTTTTTTTAGTTTTTATTTTCATTATCTTTCCTATTGCCAACCAGCTGACTTATTAAATAATAAATTGTCTTATCACAATTATAAAAATAATGAATTACTGTTTATGGGGAATTTAAAAATTTTTCATATAATTGCTATTTTGAAATGATTGATTTGACTTTTTGGTTTTTAATAAATTATTATTATTATTAAAACACTTATGGTTGATGTGTAAACTATTATACTTATTATATATAAAGAATAGACGCAAAAGAAATAAAAGAATAGGACTGTGTATGTCCTGGAGGTTTGCAGTTTCAATTACATCTAGTAGTATAATGGTGGGTCAGTACACCAACGCGGTGTTCACAACAACGCCCGATGGTTGATGACCCGCCACGGAGTTCCCTAGCGAGATATCGCCACCCCGAAGGGTCTTCTTTTTCCACCTTCGTGATACCAAGTTGTTATACGACGTTGTTTCCGGGTTACCGACCGAAGACTGCTGCTGATGATACTTATAGACCGTCAAGTAAATATCTATTTCTATTTCATATACATACATACACGCACACATACAAATATACATATGCAGAAAAGAGAGTAAGAAGCTAAGAGAAAAAAAAGACTATGGTTTATGTCGATTCATTCAAACATGTCACGCTAGTTGCAAGTCGCGACTTTATGTCATTTTTACTCTACACTGTACTGATATGGCTCTGGTTTGGTATTTGGTATTCTAATACTTTTACAGCTTCACTGAATATTCCAACTTTTTATGCATGGAAATGATACGTACATTTATTATGATTTTGATTTTAATGCATTAATGTACACGGAAGATAATTGTTACATTTGTGAAATATTCAATATTTTTGCACTTTTTGAAAAAATTCAACGGATGAAGTATCAATTGTAATGATAAAACACCGATTTGAATTTCATGGTATTTATTAAGTAAAAAATCGGCTAATCTGTACGTTCGATCGAAATCGTGAGCAAATTTTAAATTCATGTCTCCGTCAAATTTAATTTTTTTCGCGGTTTGAATTTTAAATTCTGGATAAAATAGTAAAGATACACAAAAATTGAAAAAATTATCAACTCAAAAAAATGTAATTATTTTATTATAAAGAAAAAAATTAATTTAACTCTAAGTAAAAAATTCTGAACATTCACAATTTCGAATGTAATCATCTCTTAATTTGAAACGATTGTTCCTAAGTTGATAAGAGTATCATTTTGTATAGATTTACTTTATACCACATTCTCTGTAAATTTAATCCGGATAAGAGTGAACACTTAAAAATCGATCGCTTGAGATCGTCAATTGTCGGTGTTCATCGGAAAAAGGGGTAGTCTAATATAAATATAGTAAAGTATAAGATTATATATTGAATCTTCGACCTGATTTCTTGGTGACACATTTCGCGACCTCAATCCACAGAATATTTTGAGTTATATAGACAGAAAATAAAATCACATATATGAAAGATGAGTTGAGAGAAAATATATGATTTTTATTTGAATATTTACCTACTCTAGAACTAAGTAAAATTTAAAGAGATGTATACTCAAGTGAATATAGACCAGAACTATCACTCGTTACTTATTTTTTTAGTAGACTTAAGTTTGGGTGGCGCATAAAAAATATAGAGATTTAGATTCAGAGTAGAGGTTAATGCTCAGACGCGAGGGAAGCAGGTCAGCTGGCAATTGACACACCGAGAATATTTCCTGCTCTACATATTTTAATTCTACAGAGTACTATTTTTGCTGTTAATTTTTTTCTCGCTGTAATAACTATTGTTTTTTAGTCACAAGTTTTAGTTTCTTGACATACCTTATTTTCCAGTTATTATTCACATTTATTTTAATTATAATAATGGTAATATTCATAAACAGCTAATATTTTTTATTTTTTTTTAAATAAATATTAATAATGATTTATAGTAATGTGGCAGTGGTAGTGTTGAGTTATTATGGAAGTCCATTTACCTAAATCTAATTTCCGTGCTGTCGATCATCCGTGGTTAGCTTTTCCTGTGCGATGTGGCTGCTATACCACAGTAGCATTTTACCCCCAGGGCAGGAATAATAATGTACTACGTGGCACGATTATGTCACGAACGTCGAGCCACCAAGAATGCACACAATACCTTGCTGGTGTATAGATATCTTTCCTCAGTGTTTACCACCGCAGGTATTTCCAATGAGACAAAGAATAACTCATATATACATATGCATTTTTTTTCAATGTTCACGTGATCAAATTTATTCGTATTATTTATTTTCAAGTAGATCAAACAGGGAGAAAGTTAGAGAGTGAATTAAAATATCAATAGATTTATTTAAATATATATATAAATTATAAATGAGAGTAAGGGAGTACTGATATTAATCAGTTGGGAATCCCCGTCGTCTTCTTTAAGATTAATATTAGTGTCTTTTGATTTTGATATAATTGATTGATTGATTATTACTTAAAATAAAATTTGGCATGGTTAAAAAAAATTTTTTTTACCTGATGCAAATTTAAATAAGCTACCAATAAGCAGCAAGAAACTTTTTTATTACGTTAAAAATGAAGAATTTTTAAAAAATTAAAAAACTAATTTTTTTACTCTATTAAAAATAATTCTCTGAATTTTTCATAATTTTTTTACCCAAGTAAAAAAATGGTTCTTTTATTTTAAAGCAGAAATTTTTTCAAAAATCGACTTATTAATTTTTTTTTTTTTTTTTTATTTTTGGATTTATTTTTGAGATAAAAATTATTCAAAGCTATTTTTTAATGTGAAAAAATATAAATATAACATTTTATTGTCATCTCACGTTACACTAAATTTTTAATAACATGTTAATTGACAAAGAAAAAGGAAATGGCATAAAAATTACTCCATTATTACCTATTACATTTCTCAGGAAGTCAATTTCACCGCGGTGTTTTTTTTTTTCTCTAAACTAATTTGCAGATAAAAAAAAATGTAATTATTTGCCGCAAATACGACTTATCAATCATCAGCACATTATTATTAAAGCGACGACTCGAAAAAAGTGAAGAGATTTAAAAGTAAATACGATAAATATTATACAAGCTCGGAATCTTTATTAAAGATATTACGCTTATACTATCATCTAAGGCGTTGCCCCGAAGATATACCGTTACAGGTGCTTCAATTACCTCAAGAGATCTCCTATGAACAGTAACTAACTTATAATTATTTACCGGGTCATGTTGAAATCTTTCATATTACATTTTCTCACAGATCACAGACTAACACTAATACGCTTTATTCCAAATTAACTTTATATGAGAAAGTCTAAGAATATTCATTTTCATACATTCATAAAATAGATCCATTTATATGTCTATAAGATTATATATTAAGTGATATTCCATCTCATATAAAAAAGAACCTATCTCGCTCATTTATTCACTGACTAACTAACTAAAAAGTTATTAAATCTCAAACCAATTGATTCGATTATATCACGTTTATGTTTATTACTGGTTTCGCAACATCTCCACATGACATTCAAGTTCTTAAATCTATGTTATCTTTTATTTGATCCCGTCCAAATCTAATTTTGAATTAACCATATTCACTGTTTATGTCTTTTATTACATTTACAAGCATTCACATCTTTATGTTCATCTATACGGGAAAAATTTAATTTAGAAATTTTTTTTCTCATAATTAGTTGGTAACGTCACTTCAAGACGTTATCGACTTTAAGTGTGCTGCATCTTTTAATTAATATGTAATTTAATTTTTTTTTTTAAATAAATTTATTCAGTGAATACTAAACAATTAATTCTACCGAAAAATCGGTAGCCTCAACCGATTTATATTTATCGAAAAAAATAATTTTTGGGGCCTACAACTAAAATATAAATTCCATGTCAACATGAATAAAATAAATAGTTACTTTTTTCATAAAAAATGATTAAATGGTTGTAAGCATAACTTAAAAATAATTTAACAAATGAGTTAATTAACTAAAACATGACAGATCTTTGAGTGTTGATTCCCAATAAATTACGATAAATTACGTCAGCTGGGGGTACTTGTTTGTAGTAAAAGAGAGACGGAGAAAATTCCATGAGATCGCGTCTTGCATACCAGGACCGTTGCCCGCGGATAACCGGTAATAGCCGACGGTAACAGTAACAGTAACTGACCTACAGTACGCGTCCACAAACCCACTACGTTAAACTTGCACCCGAATGAACGTGAATACGCATGTACGCACGCTACGGAGAAAGTTTTTCGCGTACTGATCATATATATACATTAGTATGTAATAAATATCAAATCGCTTAATCATCTGATAACTTTTTCACCCGTTTAAAACACACATTTAATGTTACTCAATCCATACGCGGTATATTGTTTCAACCGCGTTAATTTATACACACGCATTCTCATTTTTAGAAAAAATTTATTCAAATTACTATCCTGGATAACTATTCATTTTCTATTATGCCTGATAAATTATTGTAATTATTTTTCTGATAGATAAATATACTACTTTTCCAAGTAATTTATAATTACACATTAAATAATTAATTTATTACGTTGAGTAATTTGGTTAAAGTTGGTCTATTTATTTCTACACTGTGATTTTAATTATTCAAATGAATTATGTTCTAATGTATGACTTTATTGCTTTTTTAGTTATTTTGTTTAGTATTCATAAAACTGTCTTTATATTATTATCAATAAATTCATCCATTTTTAATTTGAATGAAATTGAATAAAAAAAAAAAAACTTAACTTGAAGAAATTAATATTTTTTTTTACAAGACTTCAATTTTTAACTTGTAAAAAAATAATTTTTCCTTAAATAATTCTTCACTTTAAAAAAATTTTTGAGAGTGTAAATAAATTTACTGATAAAAAAAAATTGTCTGACAAGCCTGATGTGTCGACATGTCCATAAATGGCCTCATATAAAAATTGCCCATATCAGAAAATCTTTTCACGAGTATAAATGGATTTCACAAATCTAAAATTGTTAAAATTAAATTATTTGTTTAATTGAAAAATAATAATAATTATTGTCATTGCTATTATTCTCTACAATTAGTTAAAGAATTAAAAATGGCTCAATTATTTAATTGTATGCAATCCATTAATTAAAATATATGCAGTATCATTAGATGAGATTGTCGATGAAGCGAGAAAATGTTTCTAGTTAATTGCTAGGTAGATTAATTAATTAAAGAGAGAAGTTAATTAACGAAGATAAATTTCATTTTATGTAATTAAAATATTACTTATACTAATAAATAACACTGTTTTTTTTCTTATTTTATATTAAGGTAAGTACTCATCTGATGCGCAAGTGTTCCGCGTAGTTATTTACTACAAAATGAAAGTCTTTCTATTTATATTACATGAAGATATTACTTTCAGAAGAATTCTGTTTATACAAATGTCTTATATCATAAGCATAAGTCATCAGTTATAAAAGAACCGTGACTTTCCCCATACAAAATGGAAACAAGATAAAGTGTCCTTTGCAGAGAAAGATGTAACTACTTATATGATTACATGTCTTCTTCAATGCGCATCGAATTTATCAATAAAACTATAAAGCATTGTCATCAATAAGAAACCATTCTTAAAGTTTAAAACAATTTTTTATCCTGCATCACATGTGGGCTGAGATAAAAACAGTGATTACAGTTGGTGGAAAAAAAAAAAGAAAAATAACCGTGTCGGTGGATCAACACCTTTTAATTTGCGGTGTTAAAATTAGAGCCTCATGAAACAGAATCCCAAAATTTGGCCGTACTGAGTCCATAATCTCCAGCAAATCTTCCTCTCTTACTTGGCTATTATTCTTTTATAACTTTTTTTTTTTTTAACGTGCATGTATAGGAGAAAAGAATTGGATAAAACGGGGATACTGAATAAATTATGTATGATTTGCTCTTTTTATTTCAGTTTATCGTTGTATCCAATTTCCAAGATTTTTGTAAAATTTTTAGTGCAAATGATTAATTCTTAGCCACAAAAATTTACTAATTTTTTTCAACATGTAGCAAGAAAATTTAATAATGTGCTTTAGACTAAATTTTTTTTGTCTAGCAAGATGTTATTCAAGTCTGATAAGTGTCTGTTCTAGTGGCTCCATAATTCTTGATACTCCAAAAAAATATTTCGGACAAAATATCCTAAAAATAAATAACCCTAGACTAAATTTTTTAATAAAACAATTCAAAACAATAAATTAAAAAAAATTTTGTGTGTGTTTATTTAACACTAGACCAACACATAAACTTGTTATCGTGCTGTGCCTTTTTTTTACGGATTTTGTCTGCGGTCATTTAAGCGTGACAACAGATTAATAATCATTGAAGTTTTAAAATCATTATCTCAAAAAGATTAATATTTATATATTCAAATATTTTGTTGCAGTGATATTTAGTCCCGAACGTTTACTAGTGAATTAACGTCGTCAATGTGTAAATTAAATTTGATAAAAAAAATGTATATGAAGTGTCAAACATGGTTTATCAATAAATTTCCAGATAATTTTCGTTGAATTAATAACGAGAGTACTAAACAATCTCGTAAATAGCAAAATGCCCAAACATTTTAAAAATATTCAACCGCATATCCTCTTATAAATTAAGGAATAATTTAAGGTATTTCCAGCAAAATTTATCGACATAGTAAAGATTCTTGATTTTATTTATGCAAATTAAAATTACAAATTGTTGACATTGTTCTACTTTACGATCGGCCTTGGATGATGAAGATGAAGCTGAAGGAAATATCTAACTCACTTTACCTGTTCACACATGTATTTATGCAAAATTGTTGCTCGTATTCCCTGATATATACTTCCATCGAATCGAGCAAAGCCGATAAACTCTACACGTGATAATTTATTATTTTAAAATATGAATTCATGTATTTTATTCCGCATGTAGGTATTAACATACTCTTCAATATCAGGTACATGTTAATTAAACATAAAACATTGCTTTAAAAATAGCCATTTTTATGTTAAAATTAAAAAATTTTAGAAGCCTTATAATTGAAAATTCATTATTCTTTAATGAATTTATTTTACATTAGTAAATTTACTGTGTTAAATTACACACCGAAGTATTTACATACCGGCAAAGCGAAAAAAAAAATAGGAAAACAACTGTGAGATAGTTAGTAAGAGCAAATAGCAAATATGCATAGAGAAAGTGGGAGAAATAAGAATAAGAGGGTGTTGGTTTAGTTATCTTTTAAGGCACTCCTGGTAGAGTCTAAGTAAGTAGAGTGTACTGGTAGAGTAGTTGTTACAATATGGTTGTTGTTGTTGTTGTTGTTATTGGTATAATACAATGGAATTTAGGAATTTTACAATAGTAGTACCGGTATGTCTAGTTCGGGCAAGAACTTAAACTGGGTGGACGAGATTTATGATATCGATAATAAGCATACCGCCAGCACAAGGAATAACTCGATTGCGAATCGCGTGAAATCTCGATTTATCGACGTTTAATATACAGTATTTGATTTATATTTTAAGTATTACCCATTTAAAACTTATAATCTCTATTTGATTAATGATTTGCAAAGTTTACTATCAAAATTTAATAGTTATTTTAATACGTATTTATATTATTCAAAGCTAGATATAATCCCCACAGAGATATTATTTTTTTTTTAAATATAAATTTAAATTATTATCAGTATCAACTGATACATAACATAAATGATAGAAAGTATTATCTGTCAAAAAAATTTTTCCTGCTACAAGACTAGTACCGTGTAGTATAGAAGCGACAAGAGCATGTTACTGAGCTAAATTATTAAGCGCTACATGCTGCGAATTTGATGCTTAAATTATTGTCATGGGAAATATTTTATAGTGTTCAACTCTGTAACATATGGTGTGGTAGCTAGTTTCAGAATTATTTATAATAATAATTTTGTTTGTAATTGTCGTTACTTTTAGAGAAAAAACTAACAGATGTGATCAATTAAAAAATAGTTTATTTTATTATCGAGAGTTTGAACAACACAGCAAAGTATTGTGACTACATTGTATATCCTGAAACAAATATATATTAACAATTACTATCGACTACTATTACATTGAATAATAAATACTGTAGGAATGATGATGAAGACGATATATCAATAAAATAAATCTTCAAGGCTGTAATTTATCAGAATTTATGAGACAAATATTATTGTTAACGATAAGAATTATTGTCATATGGCACAGGAGTCCTTTTACTTCTGCTGATATTTATGCTATATTGTACTTATATTTATTATTCGTATCTCAAATGCTTAAATGAGCTCTTGATTATAAAATAAACAATTTTTTGCTTGATTTCAAATTATATTAAATACCAATAATTTTTTAAAAATGTAAATAAAGTGCTTTTTACCCTCGCTTTTCGTCTCTACTATATCGAAAATCATGTTTCGTATGCGCAATGGATTAAAAAATTCTAAACATTAAATAAAACTAATTTCTAGGCTAAACTTTGCGGGTTTATGACTGTAAAAGTCATCCAAAAGGTATCAGACAGAACTAATTAATTTGAAATTTAAAAATTTAAAAAACAATTTTACTCAAACTTTCAAAAATTTCTCCATCTGTTCAATTACATTGGAAGACCTTCACATGACCAAAATATCGTTCGATAATGATGTATAACATATATTTAAACTTTAAGTTGGAGCAAATCGCTACTGTGCCTCTGAATTTAATTTCATTAAGCACTTAAATTTAATTTAAGCATTTCACTTCGATTAAAGCAAGTTTTGAAATAAAAAGACGCAGTAGCAGCTCAAATGGACTCCAATCGTTTCAAGTTAAAAAAAAAAAAAAAAAAAAAAAAAAAAAAGAAAAAAAAAAAAAAAAAAAAAACAATTTAATATATCGACAAGGTGGATGATTAGGACGTAGTTGATCGAGACGTCTCTGGTGGTCGTAATACTCTTTATCAAGACAGAGTTAGCGAGACAGAGTGAACGAGACAAAGATAGACATGCCCGGGGTGTATTACCCTTGCGTTCTGTTCACGACCTCCTGATGCTGATGGATACTATGGACCCTGTAATTATAAGGGACCGGTTTCTTCTGTTGGTTGCTGGTACCACCTACGGTATAGACCCGAGGGAACGAAATCTCCCCGAGAATAATTTTATGGAGCATCACTACCACCACTACCCTCTTTCTCCTTCAGCTTATTTCATCCTTACCCACCAGCACCTTATTTTATTATTTTTACTCTCGATCGTCATCACTCTCTCTTTCTTGATCGTTTTGCGTTCACAAAATATCCATATACGCTCGATTTTACATGCGTTGCCGGCAAATTCCCTCAGGCACAAGATGAAAGAAAGCCAGCGAGACAGGGTTAGAGTGAGAGACGAGAGACACGTACACAAGAGAAATGAATATCTCATTATTCATGAGAAGAGTAATGATGATGATGGATCGAATGACCTGAGTATATGTATATATAAATATATGCAATCGTTTCTTTTTAATTTCTTTTATCGTACTCATATCTTATACTCTTTAAGTATCTTTATGCCTACATTAGTTTTATTTAAATGCCGAAGTTAAAAAATCATAAACTCAATTTTATTTTATTATTTAAACCTCTAGTTATCTTTACTTATTGATAATTAATAATCATTTATTAAATGTATGATAATGCAAATCTTCAAACACTGTATCTTTATATTTTTCTATCCTCATTAATTTTATGCTAACTATAATTTAATGAAAGTTTAATTATATCTTTACTTTGTTTAATTTGTTTTTTTTTTTTTATTTTAAGTGTGATTTAAAACAAATTAATCATTCCAATCAACTGTTATAAACTCACAACTTGTCAAGAAGATTAAATACACGTTATCGTTAAAAGTTTTAATAATAATAGTCTACTCTATAAAATTAGCTATAAAAATTATCTGCAACAAAAACTCGTTAAATAAGAATTATAATCACGATCCAAATGTGTTGTGTCAATTATTTTTAAACTTTATTCAACTTTGAAGATAAATTATAATCAAGTTGTCAAAATTTGTGTCTTGTAGATCAAAATCTTTCATTAATTACAACTTAGTATTGATGTATGACGATTGGATTTTTTATGCACACTCTGTGTAATAATATAGAGACTACTGTTTGATAACATTTCATGTGAAAGTACTACATCAAATGATATTGTGTACACAATTTTAATAACTATAAACAAAAAAATACTCAATACTTTTATAAAATACTGGTGAAATATTCGACTAACATGAAAGAAGATTGAATAAGCAGCCATAAAAGTGACCTTAGAAACGTTTTACATCCTTCAAAAAATTTATTAACATATTTTCCATAGCTCTAACATAAAAGATAAAGCATAAGTATATAGAATCACCAGTTTAGTGAATATGCGTACATAATATTCAGTCGTTGTAATATGGATGTGTAATCGCGTTCAATTGAGATGGTAAAATGATGACACGATAGAGTGAAGGCGTGCAAATATTTGTCGGCCACCTCGACGAGCATTATCAAGATCTACAGATGCAGATCTTCGATCTCAAGGCTAAATCTCCTTTTATGCATACATATACATACATATACTTAGATATATTGTGGATGTTATGCATATGTACATCCATACTAGATCAAATCAGAATTGTACGGTGAAATGCGAATGAGAATCTGAGTACGTTGAATCTATTTCTATTCTTGGTATAACGTGGGCGAGTTCTATCGTTATCTTTAAGATTCAAGTCTTGACATAAATATCTGCCTACGTATCATCATACTAAATTAAACATAGTTTAGTAAATGACCATTTACATTTATTAAATAAATTACTAGCACATTTATGCGAGAAATATCGACAATTTCCTCTCAAACGTAACAATTTGAATAAATCAAACGGAGCTAAGTAAAAATCTGATAAAAAAAAAAAAAGAAAAAAGAGGGATAGGGCAGGGTGTAAGATTGAAAACCAAAGAACAGACAATATATCTTGGCACAGGTCAGCTGACAGTGGATGTCGTTGGAATGAGTAGAGGGACTGCTACAAGCAATTTGTATTCTCTTGAGAGTCACGCGCGGATACTACATACTGTACTCTACTATGCTGAGGATGGTTGCGTGATCAGATACCTCGGTGTCATCTAGTCAAGTCAAGTCAGTTAGAGAGTCTTTGAGATGTCTCCACATTGATCAGAGAAACGAGACTAAGGACTGCGGCAATGCGTTTGACTTTCGCACTTTGTTACGCAGTGGTAGGTCCATCAATGCTATCTTTTATGTGTCAAATCTTCAATCCTTATTTTATTATTTCATTTTCCATTCATTCAACACATTATTCATAAGACTTGATGAAATGAAAAGACAAGCAGTATTTTCGAGAGAAAAGTTATATATTCCTATAAAATGATTTATTAAAAAATTATGAAAAAATAAAAAAAAAGCCAATTAGAAGCATCTGCAAAGCGAAAATTGAGTGTTGAAAGAAAAATAAAGATTAGTATTAGCAATAAAAACTAATTAATATGGATAGAAGAGAAGCCTTCTCGACATAACTGGAGGTTAACTTCTACTTTCGTGACCCCGAGTAATTTACATTGCAAAGTCTGTTAGTTTTTTTACCCTAGAGCTTGCGAGAGCGACCACTGCTAGTGACATCTATCATGGAGTGGCGAAGTAGCTAATCGATGGGGACATGCTGCTGTCAATCGCAAGACAAGTTTTTCAATTTAATTATATAGTTTATGAAGATGAATAATTTTTGAAATGTGAGAGAATCCCGGTATTGCGTGACTGCGTGTCGTACGACTTGAGGCTCAGAAAACTATAGAAGATGAATGAAAAAAATAAAAAATATACTGCCAGAGATGAAGCTTAAAGTAAATATAATCGAAAAAAATAACTTTGAGTGTAAAAAAAATATTAAACAAGGGAAATAATAGGCCGGAGATTACATCAATCGTTCTTACCGTCGTTTGCCTGGACCTTACCCTATAAGTCTGCGTGACTTTGTATCGTTTGAAAACGCTGTTAACTTACTGAATGGAACGCTAGAAATTTACGAGCTCGTAACTTTATAGTTTAATAAAGATCTTTACGAATCTCGAAATGTTAAAAAGTAGTTCTTTTCTTAGACTGATGATCTTTGTACCTTTTTTTAACCAGAAATCCTTTAAAATATATAGTTAGAGTTACTCTTTTAGCAGAATAAATTAGTTGAAATGTTTCATAATAGTTATAAAAAAAAATTATTTCAGAATTAAATCGCAGAGATTTTGGATCTATTGAAAATTGTCCACACCGCATTCAGTCCGAAAATTAATTACAGTGTAAATTATTGTAGAAGTTGATAACTGAATAAAAAAAAAAAGTGTTTCTCATGGATTTAAACCTTTCACACGCATTGTGAACATTTGAAAAAAATTGCCCCTTCAATCTAGCACTGGCCTTCAGCACATAATAAAATATTAGCATTAAAAATAACACGATTTTCATAAATAATTCCAGATAAATAAGGAAAAAGGAAGTCGGTTATAACAACGCAAAGCATTGAAGAGTACAAGAGATCTTTAGCTGTCGTGGTTAGGCTTGGGAAACGTGTCTTCCGGGTCGCTAAGCAACCACATAACTGCCTTAGTAGGCAAGCGTCGAGCTCGTTGCGAAGAGGAAGCGCGAAAGGGAGAGCTTTTGTCTTGAGATCAAGAGGACTCTCTGTACTTCTCGCGAGCACCACGGTTCCTCGCCCTCGTGTCACGAATAAAGATCGAGAGGTCGGGACGCGCCGAGAATTAAATTCCTCTTAGGGCTTGCATTTTGAATATACAAATTATATCCACGTCAACTATGTCCAAGTGACAATGTCAATGAAAATCTAAATTTTAAATAGTAGCTCCATTGTCAATAAATTTATGTAATTGACTTACCATATTTATAGAAGTAACTCCGTCTCTTAATTTTGCGTCTATGACCAATTAATTTTGCACCATCTGGAACAAAATTAAATTATAAATTAAAAAATACTGTAAAAATAATTCGGAAAATTTTTACTGTAATTTTTGATCATTTTTTAGTATAAACTTTTGTAAAACTACCAATAAAAAATTAAATCGAATTAAATTTTATTTTCAAAAATTATTAAATTTGATTTTAAATTCAACTTTAATAGTATTAATATAAACAGTAATTTACTATAAAAACAATTGCAAAATAAATAATTTTGTATGATAGAAAAATATTTCATCTATTATGAAATGTTTGTAATGGTAACAGTTTTATATCGAAATATAAATAAATATTATATTATGTATGTCAAGTTTTATAGATGTTTCGCTTTTTCCATTCGCTTAATATGCATGAGAAGCTGTACATAAAATAACATATCGATAACACATTCATGTGATCGGCTCTCAGCGAAGCATCCAAGTGTGTTATTTGTAGTTAATTATAAAAATCTTTTAGAAAGTAAAATTTTTCCAACGATTACAAACAATAAATTTGAATCTCGATTGTTTAAAAATAAATATCAATTAATATGAGGTATTATGTACGGATCCTTATAATCTCTTGAATTTCTTCCTCTCATTATCATGTTTTCAGCTAAGCTGGTTAATAATACACGAACACACGACGTCTAATTTCATAATCCGTTTATACCAGTTGCGATTCTATGTTAGACTGGCAACTGCTTCACAACAGATAAACTATAATTGTTCTATGCAAATACAGTCACATATCTCGTTAGTGAAATTGAGATAAATTTCTAGACAAAATTATCGTTAACTAGTGATTTAATAATATAATAAAATTTATTATAATAATCATGTGAATCAATGTAATCTGAGATCTTTTTTGACGTCATTAAATTTATTAACACATGATAAAATTCTCTTATTGGCTCTATTCCTGAATCAAAGTAATAGTTTTTATCTCAATTTATTATTTTTTTGATCATCAAATAAATTGATACGAATTCTTACATCACATCTGTACTAAAAATCCTGAATTAATTGAATAAAACATAGAGCCAAATAGTGGGTGGGCGTCAACACTATTAAGTGCTAAGTTATGATATAATATAAATACACACTTTTTGAGTTTGTAAAATAGTTAAATAGAAAAATATAGTTCAATGATTCTAACAGTTAGTTTCAGTAATAAAAAAAAAAATTGTATATTTTTCAAGTCATAAACTATCAATAATTTTTAAAAGAAGCACGCAACATTTTTAAGGCCCAATATTTTTTTGGTACGTATTTAACTGGTATTTACTGCTCGATTTTTCGCGTGGTTAAAATAAAAGTTTAAGTGTCCTGAGATTAGTTTCTCAGCAAAACGTGTCACAAATCGTAATGCTGCAAAAACAGCCAATATTATTACTGCAATTATGTTTACTGTAATGAATGAGGAGCGGTAGAAAAATTGTTCTTTTTTGATACTCGAAGTGTAATTTTGGCGAAATTCGAGACTTTACAGGAGTCTTAAGTTTCTTACGAGTAGAGGCAAAAAATTAAAAAAAAAAAATCTCACATCCGGTGTAAAATTCGTAGCTTGCACCTACTCAGTTCAGCATGTTACGAAAGTGTAAAATCATCGTGGACAAAAAATACTACTATACGGAAAAAAAAAAAAAATAAACAAAAAGAAGAAAGGAAGAAAGTGAGTGAGTTGGTATATAAAAGTAAGTAGAGTACAGGAAAAAATAGAATTCATATTTTTGAGTACTTGCATAACGGAAGTGTTGTATAGTAGAGAATGTGTAGCACAGATGAAACACAGTCTCGAGTTTTTTTTTTGTGCTGGTAAAATGTCCGTTTAAATGAAATGTATAGCGGCTTAACTTAAATATATTAAGCTGTAAAATGAAAAATTAGACAAAGACTTAAAAATATACTTGGAGTATTTATGCTTGGCAAATTGCTTCTAAGAATAAAACAAGAACTTAATAAAATAAATTTTCAGTAACTTCGAAGTATATAAAACCTGATTTAATAGATAGAAGAAGAAATAACTTAAATGTTCTGGTTAATTGACCAACTTTGAATATTTAATCATGTGAAAATATATACGTTTTATCTAATGTATTTATTATCGATACTGTGATCGAAATGGATTCAATTTATATGCATAAACTATTATATTATCGGTGTAGAATGACGAAAAAAGTAACTTCGATCTTATATTCAATATAAATATAAAAATAATTCATTTTAGATAAATATTTGAGACGACGCTCCCTCGACTTATGCAATCTACTGCGAGCTTATGTCCAGTCCAATCGATTAACATAAATTTCATGGAAAAATAATAAACGGCGGCTACCTTACGGATAGAAAGTGACACATTGTCAAAACTTATTATTGATAGTGGTAAAATGTAATATATTGGGTTTATTATTAAAAAATAAGAGCGTCTACTCGAGACACTTGATCTCCAATTTTTGGATAAAAACGTTCCAAGTTATTATTGAATTTTTGTTTTTATATTTTGATCTTTATAGAATTTTTTTTTTTATATATTACACAGATTGTCCTAACACATGCTAGTGTCTCTATATAAGTGATTGCTGTGAAATATTTTTCCACTTGGATTACGATTATTTTATTTTACGGTTGAATAAATAATAGCTAATAATTATATAGAAAGTTTTGTATGATAAAATGTTAAGAGAACAATTAAAGATTTTCTGGTGTTAGTATTTTGCTGCTAATAATTTTCCGATGAATAATAAATTACCTTATAAATTTAACATATAAAATTTAATCAAAATTCTGTGCTTGTAAATTTTTTTTTCAAAAAATTTTTCAAAGGCCAATAGTTTAAAAAAAAACATAGTTTAGAAATAGAAAGTACTCAGTTTACTATAAAAACATGAATCAAGTATCCAAATACTGAATACTTGTTTAATTATTCAACTAAAAAAATATCCGTATTAAATGCCGATCTCTATATATTGATATTTTTACTTACATTTGTAATTATATTTAAAGCTAACTAATATATAAAAAGTGTTAAAAATAAAATAGTCTAGTTATGCTGGCTAGCGGTTCGAAGCCATATTAGCTTTAAACTAATTGGTTTTAAAAAGTCTGGTGTTAAAAGAGGTCACGAGACAGTTTAAATTCACTTTATATTATTATATTTGTTATACTATCCCATCTATGCACGCTTTTAAATTACACGGCTTACATAATATAATATAATATAATATAATACAACGTAATTTTGTATTCAACACCCTACTTTAATAATATACAGTAGTATTATAAGCTTAAAGTTAATCAACTAGATATTTCTCAAAACCACTATACAAAAAAAAATACTTGATTCAAGAAAAATACTTTCTTCAAAATGTCAACCTTGTTTTGAGATATTTAGGTTTTTAAATTCAAGAAATTTACTCTTGAATATAAAATATAAAATTCTTAAAGAAAAACAAAATTATTCTTAATCCAAGAGAATTTTATTTTTCGATAAATAATATAATTTTTTCGATCAAAGTTGTAAAATTTTTAAGCTGAGAAAACGAGTTTCATGAGAAGAAATTCTTGAATTAAAATTTAAGGATTTTTTAGAAATAATTTCATTGAATTGAAAATATTTCTCTTAAATCAATTGGTTTTTTTTATTAGCGCAACAGATAAATGACCGATAAAATTCAAATTTCATAAAATAAAACAGTTACAGTTAGGAAAAAATAAGATAGTGTGTAAGTTGTGGACTATGGGAAAGAATTATAAGCAGTTGATATCAACAAGATAGAAGAAGAATATTTCTAACGATACTGCAGTGTCATATGACAATAAGATAAGACTAGCGGAATGCAAACGCGATGCAAGTTGGTGTCGTATTCTCATAAGCCACCGTGAGATTCATGCTACCTCTTAGATTCTTTTCGGTCAGGTTATAGATTATAAAATTAATTAACTATACAACTTTATTTGTATATGTGTATGATCATCATTTCATTTAATACTTGTTCTACCTTTAGGTAGTAGTTATATTAATACTCAGCTAACTACTCCCTCGTGTGCACTTTATTATTGGATTTATGCACCAGCTTAGATATAATTATTTTGAATTAAAACTCGTACTTAATGTTTTACTAACTATAATCTAGAGTATAACTTTCTTTAAGAGAATTACAACCCAATTACAAGATACTACATTAATAGCTGCTTTTAACATTTTTTACTCTATTTAATTTTTTATACTTTGCTACAAAGTTATGAATATTCATATCTATTATTTATATTTATATTAATAATATTAATATAAATAAAATGTAATACACGGAAATAAAAATAAAGTCTACAGCGCACGTATACATTAGACTGAACTGTTTAAATATAGACGTGAAAAAGCTATTATATAGTAATAGTAACACAGTAAAGAAATAAAAGAGAAAATAATAAAAGTATCAATTGTATTTCAGCTGCCTACGTAGCAGTTGCAGATGCACTTGACATTTTAAATGAGATGGGTGAAGTCTGCCAAGACGACTTAACTCCTGAATACCTTACATACTAGTTGTCTATTTTAGTCTTACAAGATGAAGGTTAACAAATACTAATAGTAATACACTTTGTGTCATCTAATTACATCCTTATAAAGAATAGTTGAATACTGCCTTTATTGAATTACAATAAGATCCAATTTATTCGTATTCTTTTTTATTTTCATCTTATTACAGTTTTTAAATTTAAGGAGTAATTGAAAAATTTCGTCTACTATTGTTGGAATTAAGTTTTCTGTTTTAAGAACTAGGTTATTTAAAATTCGCTAACTGTAAGGAACTTTTTTATGATTCATTTATTTGTTAAAAAAAAATTACGAAAATTGAGCAAGTTTAAAAAATCTTAGATGAAAAATTTTTCTGATAAAAATTTTTGTACTTTATTACAAATTATAGTTTTTAAAAAAATTTTTTTTTTGATTGATTAAAAACACTTAGAAATATAAAATAATTATTGAGATTTAGATAAAAGTGAAATTTGATAAAAATAACATGAATAATTTAAAAATAAAAAATAAATTTAGAAAAATACTTCCTGAAAGTTAACGATTGTTATTAAAATGATTAATGGCACGTGACCAGATCATGAGATTTTAATAGCGATATACGTATATAGTTAAAAAAAAAAGAGCAAATATTTAATATATTTTTGTTTTATTACGAGAAAAAGCATAATGAGTTGGGCGATTTATTTTAATGATAATCCACAAGAATGTTTAAGATTACGGGCATATATTGAATGATGTAGGCGTTAATGGTTGTAATTATAATAATGAGATGAAGGTATGCGGTACTGAAGTAAAGAGAGATGGAAAGTAATAAGACTTATAAACAAAGAATAAACACACGAGTGACAGTTATTTGTCTGAGACTGTTCCCAACACTTTCTCCAAACGATGCCGACAACATTGCAATGTAACAGTCATTTTAATTCTTCGTCGTGATTCTAATTAACATTACCAGTTTCGTATCTCAAACACTCAGAGGGATGATATGTATGTACGACATAAGTGGGGTTAAGAGTTGGAAAAAGGAAAAAAAAATAAGTGATAAAAAAGAGTCGCGTGCCTCGGAGGAATAAGAGGCCCAGGAAGATGAAGAAAAAAATTTTCTCACATCCGGAAGATATTTTAGTTGAGACAAAAGGCAGAGGGAAAAATTAATAAATCATATGTAATACAGAGAAATGAAATAAAATGACGTAAGATGATACAATTAAGATATATGGATGTAATTATTACTATTACTACAATATATGTGTTATAAAATTCTACAATTGAAGAAAGTTACAAGATTTTATCGCAATACAATGAAATATAAAAATAAAATTGATGAATTAATTAAAAACTTACTGACGTTAATTTCAAAAATAAGAATTAATTTTTATTTTTTTTTTTTTATTTAAAGAATTTAAAGAATTTTTTTTTGAGTTTATTATGATTTAGTATTAGAAGTATTAGAGGACTCTATATAATTAATAAAAAATAGATAAGCAGGTCAAGGATGATATAAAATAATATTTTTGACTAGTTTTCGTGAGAAACTTATAATCTTAATATTCAGCTGGATTCTCTAGATTGCGTGTTCTAAAACTCTGACGTCTGAAATTGCAGATTAATGGGCATGGGAACGGTGCAGCAAAATATCGCGTTGCAATGCGCGGACTTGCTGGGTTTTATTTAAACTTTATTTAATACCAAATGTAATTTAATAAAATATATTTTAACATTGTGTTATATTATGAAAACACTTTGCTTTTAACTTGTTATTATTTATAAAGGATCATCAAATATAAATTAATCTAACCCAACTCATCAATTACCGATTCTGCAATTTTTTGGGTATCATTTCTTTTTTTTTTTTTTTTTAATTTATTTTCATCTGATATGAAAAAAAGTTTCTAGTGCTCATAACTAGTTCTATTAATAAATCACGAAGCTCGGTTTCAATGATACGAAATTTTGTGCGAGTAAATTAGTAGACGTGGATTTTTGGTGGCATTGATTTTAATTTTGCTGGGAGAACGATATTAATTAATTCCCAACGTTCAGAATGTGATAGTAACGCAAAAACAATATTGGAATATGTTTGGAACTTTACTCGTGCAAAAAAAAAATTTAATGATCTATTTAAAGAATTTTAATTAACTATATGATGTAGGAGTATTTGAGAACTTTTTTTTTATCACCATAATAACTAATATAAAATTTTTATATTGATTTCTAAACAATTTTCGACCGCGATTTGACGTTTTTTTTATAAAAAATGTCACTTGCACATAATAATTGTAATTGCTATTATTCGTACAAGATACTAAATTTTTCTCAACATCCAGACCTTCAGTCCTTTAGCTAGTAGATTAAAATGTATAGAATAGAATATTGTATGATTTACATAGTACAGAGTTTGAGGTTAATGGGCCTAAGAACAAGTTATACTTTTATGTAACACGATAAAATAAAGCGATTAAGAAAAGTCGGTATCAATATCGACTTATAGATAAAAAAAATTCAAAATATTGGAAACATAATATTGTTTGAGCATGACGAAATTGTTTATTGATATTAAAGTTGATCAAATTGACAACCCACACCTCAATCTACTTACCCACATATTAACGTAAACGATTATTAGATATGTTCTCTTGTATAAACAGGATAAGGATTACCGTGCAGTACTTCTTATGTGGTGAAGGTGCGTTACGTAAAAACCACCGTGGTTATTATCGAGTCCAGTGTGTAAAAACTAGATATTATTATGCAATAAATTTATAATAAAGTTACTAAAATATATTTAACTGTACTCATTGTATATTTATAAACTAATAAAATCCATGTTAGCTTAAATAGATTTATTATTCGATTGAATTTTAATGTTTTATTTATTCAACTAGAGACAATTGATTTATCATTATCATGAATAAATTAAACGGCTTAGTTATTTAGTTCATTAATAATGTCGCTAAGAATTTCATTATAATAAAAAAAAAAATCTAATTATTTTTAAAAATAAATAAAGCCCTTCGAGAACAAATAATTTTTAAAACCTTTCCATTTCTATTCACTTTGTTTTTTACAAGAATAAATTGGATTTATATTTCAACACTGCCTACACATAAATACTATTTTTTCATTAGTACTGAGCTGAGACGTAGAATTCACATTCAATTTAATGCAATGTAATATAATATAACTATAACGTTTGGTATAGGTTGTATTAACACAATTGTTAATACTGTGATATTGTCGGTGAGTATGTGTGGTTCACTAAATGCAAGTAGTGATTTTTCCGGGTCAGAAATTCCATTTTCACTCTCAGTGATGAATCAGCGAGCGACTGAGGGAGTTCACCGACCGCTGCCCACTATCGACCTCAACGGTGTGCTGACCCACCTACTTGTTCCTTATTACCCACGTGATTCTCCGACGCACTTACAAAAGTTACCAGTAAGCACCACTAATCCACCCACGTGGATCTGATACTTGATTTCCAAACTAATGTCCTTTCTCTACCCAAATTGTGTCTCTATTATCTCTAACCCATCCGTTTTAATTCAATCCAATGCTAAAGTTACCATTACTGCAAATCTCTTGATCTACAGTCTGACTCAAAGCTACACTTGATTTACTACACTGCACTGTTATGTTGACTGCTAAAGAAGATTAAATGATATAATACTCAAGTAAGATCTTTCTGATTATTTTTAGATCTAAGAAATGTTTACTGAACTACATGTGCGATGGGATGCTACATTTTAAGTCACGTTAACATAATTGCGTTCTTCGAAGATATAGAAAAAAATTTTCAATAAAAAAAAAAATCATGGCAGGTTCTTGTGAAGAATTCATTATATTTTCTGAAATATTGAATTGCGTTGAAATATTACGAAATCCACAAAATAAAAAATAAAGTGAAAAAGTCGGTTAAAAAATTTTAAACATCTAAAAAAAAAAAGTGTAAAAATTTTTTTTAAATAATTTTTCAATCGTTCCTAAATTCAAATAAAAATATAATGATAAAACAAAAATTTTTCTTTTTAATTTTTGACATAAAACTAAAAAAAAAAAAATTATTGCGTCAATATAACGTAACACAATAACCTGAATTTTAGTAATTTTATTTCGTTAAAAACTTTCCGGCAGAAAAAATAGTAAAACTCATTTACCTCCAACCAACCTTTGGGAGTTTAAAACTCATGAGCCGAGAATTTATGATTCATCAAGTTAACTTGAACTTGAAAAGTTAACGATGCATTCGTCACCACTTTCACATTTTTTTACCAGATCATTAGTGATCGTAACAGCATTTCAATTGTCATACTTAAACTACTCGTTAACTCTCATCAGTCGTCGTCATCAGGGTTTTGCGTGTCTAGGGCCTTTAAATAAAAAGTTATCGCACTACAGAATAGAATAGCAGCAAAGCAAAGGTTGAATAAATAAAGTAAATAGCGGCTGCAAAATTGCTTCACTTTAAAAATCCGACACGTTGGGGTAACTATTTGTTAAAAATAATTTACTATTTTTCTCAACGATTACAATATATGTAATATGTAATATATAATATATAATATATAATGCAAAATGTTAAACGCGGAACGGAATAATCTTACGTGTCCTCGAGCAACTTCTCGATAATTCTCTTCACCTCAGTAGGTCACCAAAGAAAGTACCCGACTGCGAGTGAGTATTCTGGACGTAACGTTCGTTCACTGTTGCTATTTCGTTGTAATTCGCGTATTATAAATAAAAAGTAAAAATAAGAATAAGGAAGAAGGTGGAGAGCATAGACTTATGGCCCGCACGATTGACCGTACAGAAACAACTATACAACATGGCCCTTTGCTTTACTTTTATTTACTTGGATCGCTGTAAATATACACTGTACATTGTACATTGTACAGAGGATTTCTGAAACCCAATCGGTCATTTAATTCGCGTCTCCGTCTCCGTCTCTTTTACTCTTTACTCGGTGCTTGCTCTTATTGGTTTATTTGCGGAGCTTATAATCCATTCGTTTACATACTACGTACTGGTACGGGTTGGGTATAGTGTACTGTAAACTGTACTCCGATCAGTGCCACAGGAGAAAAAGGATCGATAATTGAGATTTATCGCGTGCGAGCCAACACTTAAGTCGATTGCTCGCACGTTTATACTTGTGATCTACTGGCTGTGCTTCAAGAACCCATATTAGTCAGCCAATTCCTGAATTTCGCTTTCACGTACTCTACCAGAGTAAAGTGTCCATGTATATTATTATGCTAGTGTAGTGTATTTATCTTTATATGTGTTTATGTCGATGTGATTTACCGAAACACCCGTATCTTGTACCTTTATATTTACTGGACGATGAGTTTTTATCCTCAATTTAAGAGCTCATTTGTCTGTCTATTACTTTGCTCGAGCAAACTCCTGTAATTTTATAAATAAATAGTTGTAATAATAAACGTTACGAGGAAAAAAATCGTAACTGCAATGAGTCGATGTCTCTTAAACGATTTGCTTGGTTTTTTTATTCTGCAGTTAAAAGAGCAGACTTTCGATGTAAAATAAATTTTTTGTTGATATTTTTATTTTTGAGGAGTTCAAAATATTAAAGTTGAAATTTGAAAATTTTTTACTCAAAGTTTTATGAATTTTTTGTCTTCGAATTTTGTAATCTAAAAAAAACTCAAAATATGAATAAAAATTTTTTAATCTACATAAAATTTACTTACAATGAACAATTTTTTTGATTCAAGTTTTTTTTCTCTAAAAAAGGTCGACATAAATTGAAAGTCAAATTTCTTAAAAAAAATTTTGACATTTCCTCTAATAAAAATTGATTAAACTGGACTTAAATATAAGTCATGTAATATTATGATTTATGGTAATACTTCGATTTCATTTAATTTTTATATTAGTTTAAACATTTGAATTATAATACAGGTGATATCTCGAATAATTTAAATAAGAGAGAGACCAAATGATCCGAGTTTAATTCCTGGTTCATGCTGTTCAGATTATTTCTTCAATTAACCAAAAACTTCCACTCAGCTGGTTCCTTTTTCTCTTTACTCCTTTCTATAAATTTTCTCTACAATTATTTATAAATTCAATAACTATACTGGGTATCACATTGTTTCTAACATCTATGATCATTTTATAGCAATTAAAATCAAATGAAAACTAAAAAAATTAAATCAATGGAACTATACAAATTATTCTTGAACAATTTCATAAAAATGTCTGTAACAAAGATGTTTTAGTACAAGATTAGTGGTATGTATTTTAAAAAGTAAAAAACTTGATACGAATCGTTTTGAATACACAAATAGTGTTGATTAAAAGCCATTATTTTAAATGGTTAAAAACTCGAAGCTATATTCATAAATCATTTAGCTAGAGAGTAATCAAGGTAGATAACTTAAAGAATCACAAAGACGTTATACTTGTAATAATGTACATTATGTCTGAGAGATATTATAAGAGTAGGACCAAGACCAATACAAGTATAAAATATAATATCTCTGGAGCGATCGTATATAACAATCACGTCGGATTATATTATCTAACAAGCGGGACGCGGGACGTATACTTTTTAGTTTATTTTATTTTAATGGCTGATGCTCTTGACCACGACTCATGCACTCATGCCCTCATATAATACCAATACTTTTGCATATACATGCATTACTTTATATGTGTAAGAGAAACAACGAAAAATAAATTCTTACAGAACAAAATAAAAAATAAAATAAAAAAAAAAAAAAAAAAAAAAAAATAAAATGATCAAGAGCGTATGCACTGCATTTCTCTCCGTTCGCGAGGTTGCGTCCTTGTGGCGCAAGTGCGGACAAATTCTTCTATATGTAGATAACAGAGATTCATGCCTGTATGCGACTCGAAGCCTCGTGGGATTATCTTCTGCATGCTTGCATGATCTAGCCGATCGTTTCTTATTAATGCGGGAGTGATCCTACATATACTATATAACCAAAGGACATGCTAAATTTACTAAATTTATTTTATTTTATGTCAAAGGGTATAAATATTATCATTATTATTATTTATAACCTCACGTTTTTAATAGTATATGCTAATATTATCTCCCTGGATTACAATTATTGTTGTTTATTAAAAATAATAAAAGTTTCATATTTATAACTGCTATAAGTCGGTATTAGTTTGCAACTTATTTAGTAAATAATAAAGTTATTCCTGTAGCAGGTAGGACAAGCTTGTAGTATTTGTGGGACTAGTCGTGTTACTGTTACAGGACTTAATCCTGTTGCATCTGAGAATAATCTTTTGCATCACTCAGCTCCGAGGTGAAATTAACTCGAGATTAAGAACTGTTTTATTAACAGTTAAAACAGATATTAAATATACCGATAAATTTCCTTTTTTTTTCACATTAAAAAAAATTCACTGTTATAATTTTTTTTTTTTTAATTTTTAGAAGCGGAATTTTTTACTTAGTAATTTAATTTCTGTAAAAAATGCTCAACTTTCTGCTAATTTGAGTATGACAAAACAACCTGATGTTGAGACAATTGAACGACATTTTCAAATTTGTGTTTACTACATCATGTTAAAATGTATTTATTCTAAAAAATAATCTAGAAGGAAAAGAAAATAGTTAAATTTTCTCGCCAAAAGGCTTTAGTTAATTGGGAAGTTAGTAAGTACGATCGATCGATCGATACTCGAAGCATAGCCCTCGAGGGTCAGTTGCGACAAGTTGGACCTTGAAATTCCATGGATTCTCTATTGCTCGGGTATCCGCACTCACGACCCCCGCATAATTCAACAGCTGGAGGACTCTCTCTGTCTTGCAATCTATGGATTAAAACTCCAAAGCCGACAGCACTTTGGAATTTCATTTAAATATTATTGAATTACATTATTGATTGTACAATCGATCGATTTTGAGATTACATTTATATGTACAACGCTACATCCTAGTCAAACACAGAGACAATATAAGCTCAAGTTAAAAGTTTAAGTACAGTAATTGATTATTCATTCAATCATTACTCCCAATCACCTTTAATGAAACGAAATATTTTCTCGATTAAATATAAATAACTTTCAACGTGATTAATTGAGACGATTTAAATTTAAACGTATGATTGATGAACCAGCGTTTTATCACTTGAATGAAAAGAACTGCATTCTTCATATTCTTTACTTCTTCTCTTCGTTTTATTAAAGAAAAAAATTTTTTTTCCATCCATTGACGTACGAACCTGCTTCGAATTGAAGAGAATTGAAGGGAAGAAATAAACAAAGAACGTGAAAGAAAAGAAGAATAAATAAAGATGGAAAAGAAGAAAGGAAAGAGGGGAAGGAAGAGCTGAAAGTATAAATAAAAGCGCAAGTGAATTCCAATGGGATAAGACAAAGACGGAAGATCGATATCGAGGCACGGTTTGAGTGAAAAGAAAAGTTCTTTCGCCGATCCAAGACTACTATTATTTGCTATGCCTAACTAGGATTCGCATCTCTTTTTCCTCTTTCTCTTATCTTCTGTCCAGTAAGAGCATTACATCCCATCGAAGGTATAGGAGGAGGAAGAGCCAAAGACTTTACTTCTTATCTTGGCGTGCACGCGGTTCACGTCCATCGATGGATCTACAGTACACTATTCTACCCATGTACCATCACCATCACATACCGGAGCCCCCATTGATGTCTGTGACACTTCCACGACATAGACACAGACGACACCGTCGCCTTTCTGGTTAAAACTTACAGTACAGGCTTACCTGTCACTTCAACACAACACTGCCAGCATAATGTTTGAATTATGCATGCTTAATTTATTCACTGCAGTATAAGCAAATACTTGTTTGTTTATAAAGTACTTTTACGGCAATTGTTTTTGGTCCGTTGAAAGAAATTTTAAGTTTTATTACATTAGTTACCGAGCTTTTAATGGATGAGTTTTATCTTCAGGACATTTATTTTAATTTATATTGTGAGATAAAGTTGTACCTTAAGGACAAGGATACTAACCAGATGCCTTATAATTTACAGAATAATCTTGTTTATGGTTTATTTTTAAAAAATTTATAAAATTATAGGGCAGTTTATTTTATTGCAAAAGTTTTTGGAAAAAGTAAACATTGATTAAATTTTTTGTCTACTTTTTCTAGTGCACTTTCATTAAATTATTATGAGTAAGTAGCTTCCTGAACGGAAAATAGAATTGAATTATAGTACCTAGACTTGGAAAATTTGGCAACGTTTCTGTTACTACGGAGACATTTATTAAATATACGCGTAGCATATAATAATATTTGCACAATTTGATATTCGAATAAATATTACTGCCAATTTTGATGTATTTTAATGTTACAATGCAGGTTATTATTTAATGATCAGTGAATTAAGCGTATAAATTATAATTTTTTGCCCTCCGGACGCTAAACAAAGTTGCCGCTTTCCACCTTCGTAAGGAAATAAATAAATATACAAATTACTCCTGGTAATTTCAGGAAAAATTATGAAAAACTTGAAAGTTCAATTATGAAAAATAAATTGATGAACTGAAACAAAAGCAGTAATATTATCCGTAATCAGTTATCATTAATAATAATGATAACAATGATAGGAGGATTGAAGACATACATAGATATACATTGTAGACATTAATCATTACTGCAACACGGAATTCATTGGAAGTTTATCCAAGTCACGCATGGATGCACTAGAAGTTTCCAATGTAAGTTCAGTGGGTGTCGCATTGTTAGACAACTAATACGAGAGAACAATCGAAAGTCGAAAGCAAGAGCAGAAATCAAAGTAGGCATTAATTTAATCACCTAGTACAGATCCAAGTAAACTTCCATGAAGTGACTGGAATTTTGTCTAGAATGTAAATTAATTAGAGAAACCTTTTTCGATTAAAATAAAAGTTTGTAACTTGATTTAAAAACTTTTCTTTGAATTTTAAAACTATTTATTTCAGACTAATTGGGTGTTGTTTATGGCTAATTTAGTTTTTTGGTGTCTGAAGTTATGAGATGAAACGGATTTTTCTTCTGATCACTTAGCATCGTTTTCACTTACAGTAATCTTAGTTGAAGCGTTGAATCGCGTGTAACATAATACTTATTCAAGTGTACAGTAATTCATTTCCGGGATTCATTAGGGCTTGTGTGAAGCGCAAGATGTTCCAGATCGCTCGTTAGACTTTATGGAGTTTATACATAACAAAGAGAATATGAAAAGTTAGAAGATAAATATAATACTGATAGAAACACAATCCTTGAAAACATTGGAAAAATGAACGGTTTCTTTTTCCAAAACAAAAAAAAATGTGGATGGTTTTTTTTATCATTATTTATATAAATACGTGAGGAAATTTGTAACAGCATGCTTAAAAGAGCTTATAGACCAATTTATTAGGTGCAGTAAAGACTAAAGTAATTATATTGCAAGAATGAAGAAGCTTGTCAACTGAAGCATCCCTGTATTACTTTAGAGAATATTTTGAATGAAAATTATAATGCAGAGAAGCCTATAATTGAAGAGAATTACAGTCTTATTCAGTCTTGAATATTAGTTGTGCATTATACTGTAAATATTAGCTTAACGTTTATGTCGAAATTTTTAGTTTACTTTGTTTTTATTTTATCGACAATTATATAACACAGAAGAATAGCACATTGTTAGAGATAATTACACATCGATCGCGTGGCTTATTTTTGAGACTTACAAAAATTTCTGAAAGGCTTCAATTTTAATAGTTTCATGTTTCATCTTATTTCAATGTATTCACCTAAAATTTGAGTTCTAAAGGACTACCTCATCATTTTTTTTTTTATTGCATTATAAAAAAATCTGATGGAATATTTAATTTTACAAGCGTAATAAATAAAAAGTTTGGTATAAATCTGAATATGTATTTTTTAAACTTACTTCAAGAACGGGTTTGTTCATTCAAAATAACAAAAGCAATGTAGTAATAAATTGTACTTAAAAAAACCATAAAAAATTTTTTTATCTTGCTTTTCAAATATAAAGCGTAATTTTTAATTTTCGAAATTATAATTTATTTTAAAATTTTTTAATCTAATTAAAAACTAGAATCGTTAGATTGTAATATTTTATGCAGTTGAAGGACAATATTTACTGTCATTCTACGGATGGCGTGTATTTAACGTGTAAAATTAGTCGCGTGTTTTATGCTAATGATCCTGATCAAAACACTAGAATAAAGTTATTTAATTATTGTATTTTTATCAGTCCTTTATAGATGTCCAAATTTTAATTAATTAAAAATTTCAAGGTCGACAAAACTGCGTCACAATATTGTGTTACATAGATGGATAGGTAAAGGTCAAGGTACTAAAAACGGATGAGGAAGAAAATGAAATTTTTACTTGAATATATTCTGACACGTATTTGAGACTTTTCGTCAATGGTAAAAATTACAATTTTAAATTTTTAGTTAAAATGATAATTATTCTTGCAAAATATTAAAAATATAACAGGTTTATACTGCAAAAATTAAAATAATCATGTTACTGATTTTTAGTTAAAGAAAAGTATGAGAAAAGTGATAATCTATGAAATCGAACTAAGTAAAAATTCAAATCAAGTGAAAGAAAATCAGGTCAACTCATCAAGTCTTTCGAAAGATATCGCGTTTGCATGGTACGAGCAGCAGAGTAACGTATTCATGACAAGATTTTTAATTGGATTTTTTTATAATTGCCCGAAGAACTACTTCAATATCATCAGTAGATTTGTTCATCAGAGAGTGTCCTCTTAATACGAGTGTACTTTTTACAAAATATACAGGATAAAAAAATGGTGATGATTTAAAGTGAGTGTATCCTAGAATATGTTACAAGTGCACTTGATATGAGCCTACTCTGTAAGTTGTAAATAGTAAGAGCACACCCATGAGTTCGCGGTTGAGGTATGCGAAAGTTAATAAGTTAATATTATTCAGTGTATGTATGATTGGCCAAGTAAAAGTAAAACACGGACCATGTCAGTAGATGTAGAGGTGATTAGAAAATATCAAAGAAAAAGTAATGATTTTTCAGGACGAAGGAAGGATTGAGTCCAAAAATGAACAGACATGTCAGAATGTCGTATAATGGAATATCTATTATGTATTATAGAGCATATTACTGGCATACAATGTCAGAATTGAAATGCATAAAGCATTAGATTGTGATAATAATTACAGTGGATCACGATAGTAACAAGGGAATAGAGAGGATACAAGATATAATCGCATTAACCAATGTACACGTATACGTACGCGTGTCCAGAGAAACAGATAAACATACATAGATATCAAGCTCGAAAACAACCAGAGAAATATCATTCTGTCTTTGTTACTCTCTAGTGTCGACCCGATAAGGTCATTTGTATCCCATGCTGTATGTATGCTTGCTTGAAAGATCGATTAATCGCGACGAGTTACTCCCGAGTCTCAAATCCTGCTCTGAGTTGATTGCTGGACACAAAGCCACTTGCCTTTCCAAGTACACCTAATATCGCTACATACATACATAAATACATTCATATATCTTTGTCTATTTTATTGTTGACTTGTAAATGTTGATGTTAATGAAATCCACTATTTTATAAATATACAAGCAAATTTTTACCAATTCCACTATGTTATTTTGATTTCTTTTTTTTTTTTGTGATATTCTAATACTTTACCTATTTTTTTCTTGGATTAAGATTTTTCCTTTTCAATCAAATTAATTTTTTAAAATAAAAAAAAAAATTCCATTAAAATTGAACTTATTTAAAAAAAAAATTATTTGCATGAAAAACGATAAACAATTTCCATTGACATGGATTGTAAATAAGAAGCATGTTTAAAAGTCGATCACAGTCTCGCCACTCTCTGTGAATTCTGAACATTAAAAAGATCTTGTCTTTAGTTTTATTTTAAATGGTAAAAATAAGAGTTTAAAAATAAAATAAAAAAAAAGTATAAAAGTGACGGATACGAAAACGTATGGGCTTTAACATTCGTTCTCAGGCTAATAAATTCACGTGCCGCGTTCTACAAGTCGCCGTAGGGTATAGAAGAAATCGAGCCTTTTAAATGCTAATATCTTTCAATCCAATGCCGATTAATCGCTCCTACCGATTTACTTTAAACTCCCTTTGGCATCCCTTTAGTATTTTCTTACCACCTGTTCCTTAATTCATTTTATTTTTAGTTTCATCACTCGTAAACATCAAAATTATTATTTATAACCATTATTAACATAAACCGTTCAATAACCAAATCCAATCCATTTTATTATTTTTAATTTATTCGCAGCAGCAAAAACATTGCGATAAAACTTCAGTCATGTCCGAAATTATTTTCAACTTAAAACATCAATCATATCACTTAACAGTACTGCAAACAAATAACACATATCTCTTGCTACATTAATAGCGCTGTTATATCTTATATGCAAGCATCGGCAGAAACTTAGATACTCATACATTTATCGTTAACCATCAGAGAAAATAAGCTTTTATAAATATACAGTGGACGTTTTCCACTCTATGCTCGTACATAAGAACTTCTCCCTCCCGTACTTATATATATTTAATGCTAAAC
This sequence comes from Cotesia vestalis, assembly GCA_000956155.1. NCBI lineage: Eukaryota > Metazoa > Arthropoda > Insecta > Hymenoptera > Braconidae > Cotesia > Cotesia vestalis. Next base: position 71,415 of record JZSA01001281.1, read on the forward strand.
ATCTTGAACATCAGCATATTCATACAACAGCAATATCACAATGTAAATATATTTCCATTTCAATGTATTAACACATATGTATGCATCTATGTGTACTTATTCACTTTTTGAATTAACTGTTTAAACTTATGCTATCTCAAGGCTATTAAACATGTGTAAAACTAGTATATTGACATTTAATTACATGTTTTACATTTTATAATCTATGATATTTTTAGTATATTACTGTAATTGAATATTCTCTTAAGATTGCTTCCTCCGATGTATTGTATGTTTTTCATTTTCAATCATACAATTATAATCAATTTTATTCCTTTAAAAAATTTTCTGATAATTCTATATAACATTACTAAAACAATTTTTTGTTTAATAGTAAAAAGTAAAAATTGTTTACACTTTATATGTAAATGTTTGTACTTCATAATGAAATTTTTTAAATTACATCTTAGAAAAAAAATTCATGGATAAAAAAACTAGAGTTTAAATTGAATGGACAATTCGCGTTAAAGGTTAATGTTTCTTAAACTGATTTAATTAGTATCTTGTCATGACCTTCTAGCTTGTTTCTGTCTCAAGACATGACAAGATTTGAGAATGAAATAAACTGGATTGGAGGTGTGTTTGATCGTTTACCATTTTTATTTATTTATGTGAATTAATTGTGCCTATACATATGTATATATTTGTATATTTTAGTAGTGGATAATATAAAAGTTTATAATTATAAATTTTTTCGGTAACTCGTACGACTAAATCTATCCAATCGATAAATGTAATTACTTAGTAATTAATTGCCAGCATCCCGAAATGAGTGTAATTAATGTGTTGTTTATTTTTAGGTTTGTGTGTACTTCAAAGGAGTAAACTCTATCAATTTCAACGAAATACCATCTGTATGAACTAGTGTACAATGAACAAGAAAAGGAGACGAATGCTCAGTCACGAGAGTCACGAAAGACCGATCCAATCGGTATCACGATTTTATTCCTTGGTTTTCTATGTCTGACAGACGTTTAATTGGAAATTGTTCTAGAGCTGGGTCGTTCCGAAAGAAACCGTGTTACCGATCAATCTTCAGGGTTACTCATATTCTGGACATTGTTATCGAAATTATATTATTATACGAAAAAGGAATTATCATTCTGCTTTTCATGAGTAAATATTATTTCAATTTTACTTTTCAATAAATTCAATAAAAATTTTTTTTTCCAAACTTGCGAACTCATTTTTAAAAAAAAAAAGATCTGAGTTAATTAAATTCACAAATAACAAAAAAATTTTATAATTTGAACTTTTTTTATGATTTTCGAAATAAACTAACTTTTTAATCATTTAATGTTGTCTTAAAATTAAGAAAAGAAAAAAATATTGTACGTAGAAATTTTTCAATCGGCTCAAAAAATAAAAAAAATTTCCCGTACTTAAACGTTGGATAAGATAATTAAGACAAAGTATTTAAATTTGTAATTCATAATTAATGGTTTAATTAGATGCTCAAGTGTATAATTATATAATAATGAATAAAATCTCCCTGACGTTAGCAAACTGTAATTCTATAAAATATGACAATGATTAAGAGGAGTAAAAGATGATACGATATGATGTGCAACGTGTTATAAGTGTAATAACTAAACTAGCTGTTTTCGATTATATGAGTCTGCCAACAGACTTGTTGCCACTACTGGAAAATCTCTTGAGAAAGGAATGGAAGCTGTGCTGGTAAGCAGGGCCAAGAAGGTTACGGTTAAAACTCCTCCGCAAAAGATTCTCAGAACGAGCTAAGAAGAAAGCACGTGCCACGGTCACGCGTACCTCTTAACTCAGCACTCCGTTGATTGACTTGCTCTCTACAGTCTTACTACCTAGTCTTGTTTCCATTACATTTACTTTCTTACTCTGCCGATAACTAACATAAAATCTTAAAGTTTATTTTTCTTCAAGTTTCAACTTTAACAAGTTATTGCCGACTAAACTCGAACTTGAACTCGTTGGGATTCGGTTTTAACTTGTCATCATAGTTATCTTTTTGTTCATTTTTTTTTTTTTTTTTTTTTTAAAA
>JZSA01001282.1:0-36566 GCA_000956155.1 Cotesia vestalis
ATTAATTTTTTTTTTTTTTTTTTTTTTTTTTTTTTTCCAGTGTATAAATAAATCTGTCTTTCCTCAGCAAATAAGTCATTTTCTAGGCAAATTCGTAATAATAATAATAATAATTACGATATCAAGTGATTGAAGAGTATGAATGAAAAAAAGTGCTGGGTACGCAAACGATAAAATAAAATGTATCTAATACTGTCGAGCTGTTGAATATTAAACAATCTGGTATGCAATTTAAAAAATGAAATATACAATGAGATAACGGGGAGTAATACAGAGACCTTGGATCCATAATTCCGTTATAGCTAAACAGCAGAGTACAGCAGCACTTGAACCGCAAACTCGTGCACTATCGAGTCGGCGTCCTATGAAACTTGTCCATTTCCATAATCGACCGAGAACAGCGAAATGCTTTCCATTCAATAGACATCCAACAGATTGTTTGATGCTTATCCTTCCTGCCTATTCCTTAGTTATTTTGTTCTAAACCTACATCTCTTATATAAAAACCAATGTCAGGTAAATAAATCTAACCATAAACGAATACAAGGAATTTATTGTGATCCTTTCTTTTTGTTTATAAATAAACTCGTTATTTTTCTTTAAAAGGTAAAGTATATATTTTTCATTTATTTTTAATTTTAAATAGAATTAAATTGTAGTTGGAAAGTTTATTTAATTAAATTAAATTAACCCAAGTTTGGTTAACTTACCTATTTTTCTTTAAATACACTTAATAATCCTCACTAAGTTGGTAAAGAAAAATTGAAATTGCGGCACATATGATACCTGATAAATTAATGCTTAATTAAATTTTATTTTCATTTGTTTTATTAAGAGATAACAAGCATTAATCCAAGGCCCCAACTAAACCAATAAACTCTCTGTTATGTATACGTTTATACAGATTTGTTGGTATGGTTTCAATTTCCACGTTTCAAAACATATTAATTTAACGAATTGCATAATATAACAAGATACTTATAAAGCAAAATTTAATATTGATCGATTGGTTGGGATATAACTGCGTAAATTTCTACGAAATGTCTAAAATATGAATGAAAAAATTCCGCTTTAAATTTTTAAAATTAATTATATTTAAAAATTTGAGTAACTAAAATCTCTTACATGCGGTCGTATATCATCGAATATACACCTTTTGAAGAAGTTATGGGTAAATGAACTACATCAAGTCTACCTACTGGATGTACAATGAGTTGCGTAATTTTCTAATTCATAAAAAAATTTGTTGATTTATGAGATTTTTTTTTGTGCCTAGAAAATGAAACTCAAAGAGCCTATCGTACAAAATCATTTTGACAATACTTAATCCCTTTCTAATAGAGCTGAGATCATATCATATCATATCTTGTTAATGAAAGCCCTATTTTTCGGCGGGCAAAGAACCGAATGACGCAGCAGATCTTGAAAGAATTTGGATCCATCATAAATACGACTAAACGGGTCTCGGATTTAAACTACATTTAGAAAATCAACGTTATCATTTATAATTATAATCGTTGATCAAATTTATGCCACAATTTACTATCGGGAGAATAATTGACTTTATTGAAAATTTAGGCAAAATGAATAAAAATTGAATTAAATGAAAACTTAACAAAATTTAATACAAATAATTGATAAAAAATGAAATTTACAATTTTAAAAAAAAGTAAAAAAAAATTAAAAAATATTTATAAAAATAAATAAATAAAATGTCAACTGATGATAAGATCGTCACAAGAAGTACCACTACGGTACATCACACCAACTTCTGTAAAAAAGGTACTGTTTATCGATCCAGTGTCTTTCCTACAGAAGCTCCGTAGATGGAAAAGGTGATTATATAACGTAGTGGTTTCTCTTGTGCCGAAAACAGCGATATGTCGAACATGTGTATCAATTGATTAATGATAGGGTTCATGTGATGGATGACCGTTCTAACAAATGATGGAGAGACTTGAACCATGATGATGACACAAGATTGCAACCATTCAACTACAGATGACTCCCAAGATTCTCTCTATATTTTATTTATCCTCTACTCCTTGAAGAAGATCATTGGAGCTCAAATAATACCCGTACCGACAAACAAAAAAACTCTATTTATATAAAATAAAATACACAACATTTTGATCGATAATATCATATTTCATTCAATTTCTTACTTTTTTAACAAAGCATCAGTTATACTCTTGCTAGTTAAATCGAGGATGAGAACGAGAAATTAAGTGGAAGATGGTAAGAAAAAATGTAAATGTATGTGTGAATAAAAAGATCCTTATTAAAGTATCCTTATTATAATGAGCAAGTTTGAGCATAGCAGGAGAGTAAGCGATTAAAGAGAAAGCAAATTAAAGCCAGATTTAATTTTAAAAATACGAAAAAAATAAAAAATAATTATACATGAAACGTGTTAGTTGTTGCATTATATATAGGAAGCGAGAAAATTAACGCGATCGTTAGCTGTGATTGTAATAAAATTGACAGTTCAACGAGATCCACTGCGTGTAGCAATCTCGATTCTAATTAATTATATCGATAACACAACGACGCGTTTACTTAAGTGTTTACTTTGTAAGTAAATCTGTCTATGTATGTTTGTGTATATATATACTTAGACACATTCATTGACGTGGCTACAAACACATAGATCATTCTCTCAACAGTAGTTACAACTTGCAGACTAGGCGCCAGATCAAATCGAGAATAACTTCACGGAAGGTCAAAAGGTGTTGAATAATTTTTACAAGTGTTTAAACAAATAATTACCTCTTAATAGGTTTAGTACTACTTCATTTTTGTCCGACAAAATGTTAAATAAATTTAAGAATTTATTTTATTTGATGTAATTATTAAATAAATGGATAAAACTTCAGTAGAAGAATTTCAAAAAGGATTTAAGGCAAGAATTTTTTTTTAATCATTGCATTTGAAGTAAATTAATGATTCATTTAGATGCAAGAAATCTTATCAAGTATTTCTGTAGAGAGAAAAATTAACTTTGAAAATAAATTAAATAATCAAGTTCGGCTTTAATGGAAATATTTCTGTTCAAAGTATGTTTAAGTATAAATATAATTATGAGATAAAAGCGAAAGAAGATAAATATTTACTAAAAAAATTACAACTTATAGGAAAAATAATTTTTTTTAGCCTTCCATACTTTAAGTAGTTGGAAATAATTAAATAAATTCAAAAATGTTAGCTAAATGAAATCTCGCCTTTAAAAAATTTGTCTGTTATTTTGATTCGGAAAAAAATTTTGTTTTGAAATTTTTCATTGACATAATTAAAGAAAATGATTGAATTTATAAAGTGTTATTTTTTTTTATTAAAAAGATAATAAATATCTAAAAGTAGCAGTCAGAAAAATAAATAAAAAAAAAAAATAAGCTGAAATTAATTAAAAAACAAAGATTCTATTTGATAGTATTAAATTGATTGACTCAAATTCACTAATTATTTTGATGTACTTTTTAAGTGTAATTTATATTATACACACTATGAAGCATTTGAAATGATGAAATTGTTTTTGAAATGTTTAGACAGCATCAAAGCATATCTTTCGTATTAGTGCTTGAGGCGAGCAAAAAATATGAAAAAGGAGCATTAATTTTCAGTTTTTCTAGATACTTATTTAATGCTATAGCTGGATAGATACAGAAAGAATAGCTAGTAGTTAATTAAATAGTTGGAGCGTGAGAAAAAATCCCATGGATAAAAGACAATTGCGGAGTAAATGTAGCAACATAAGAATAGGAATAGGATAAAGTTTAGAATAGAATTGAGTGTGCGGGTACCATAACCGGCAAACTGTTTAACCATCTGACGGACAGACTCTTGACTGACTTTAATTCAACACTAACTATTTCTCACGTATGACTAGGTCAGACACCAACTATAACGTATTATTAAGAATATTACAGTCGATATATGTATATATATATATAGCTTAGTTTGTTAAGTTAGGAAGGTAAATGTCATCAAGCGGTAAATTGTTTTTTTTTTTTTTTAATTATTTTTTTTAAATAACAGTCGTTTCTTTTTTTATTCTCATTTTGTAAGGCTTCAAAGCCGCCAAAAATTAAACAAACACAAATGATGATTTAAATGGTGACGATAATGCGGCTTTTCATCCCGTAAACTACCTCTCCGACGGACTACAACGCAGTAGACAGATTTGGTGACGCAATTTTAGGAACGCGATAAGAATAAGTAAAGTATCGCGTGACAAAACACAACAAACGATTCTAAGATTACGCGGTTGACTAAACACTGAATGACTGTTTGCAAATTTATGGTTTAGTTAAAAATAAAAAATCTATTATGTGTATTTTACTTTCAATTATTTCCGGATTAGTCGTAAGAATAATTATTTTATTTTTTTACTGTTAATAAAAATAACTTGAGGAAAATAATTATTGGCTGTTTTTATTTGTATGTGTTATTATATTTACTTGGAAATTATTAAATAAATACAGGTGACAGATGTGCACAAGTGGGACGATAATTCAAGAATACGAGCAGAGAATGAAAAGGCATTGAAAAAAAATAAATAACGAGAGAAGGTAATGAAAAATTTAACAGATAAAACGAAAGAGTTGTACATGCCTTTATGTGAGCACATTCGAATGTATAGAAAACGTCTGTTACCGCAGACTTCAATAACAGTCAGAGCTATATCTCACCTTCTGCTGATTAAATATATATATATAGCTTTGGAAGTTATGAGGCTGCTAGAAGAAATTTCCTCTGAGCTAAAAAGTTCTTGAGATGTCAACTTTTTAACTTGATTTTATAAAAATGGAAATTTACTACTATTGGCACAACTTCCGGATGTCAATCAAATTAGATAAAAAATATTTATATCAATTTTAAAATCAATCCTTACAAATTGCTAGACAAATCGAATTTAGTTTAAAATGTTCGGTTATTCTATTTTTTCTGATTTAACGCTTTGCTATTTTGTAATATTAGATTTTAATATCGAATTTTTGTCAAGCATCAGATTAAGGATAAAATTGAACACGAATAAAAAATTTAATGTGATAAAAATTTTGATTAATAATATTAAGACTTGTACTTTTTTTATTTTTTTAAGAGACGCTAAAATATTTTGATAAAAATTTTTGTTTACAATTCTTTGGTCATCCAGATATTATTCAGAGACATTATTATATTTTAGCCGATTATATTAAAAGTCGATAAATTATTGCCAAAGAGAATAAATGGTAATTGTTAAATTTTTCATTGATCTTTCGCTTACTAGATACATTCATTACTGTTTTATTGCCTACATAAATAGTCCAGCAATTTAATTGCATACAAAAATAATTTCGAGGTGCTCTATTAACTTCTTAAAAATATGCCACGATCAATTGCTAAGAATCATGGAAATAAATAACCTTGCTTTTAAATAAATAAATTAGCATTTTTCTCGTTAACAATTGACAACAAAATATTTTAAAAAAGCAATGAAATTATTTTTTAATGCAATTAAATAGTTTAATTTATATTTATCTCATTAATAAAATAGTTGGTAAATGATCAAATCAATTGGAAAATATTTTTTTGAATCAAACGCAGAGAAAATTGAAATTTTTTGTTTGGAACTTAATCTTGTTCGATTATAAATCATTTTAATGCAAATTGAAAAATTAGTTTTTAAATGTCAATAAATTTGACTTAAGCCTTTTGTGAATATTAATTTAAAAAACTATGACCTTATAAATTATATATAATAATAATCATAATCAATATGTGAATGATCACAGTTGTCATCTGATGGAAAAAAAAAAATTATTTAAACTCCCGCTGAAATAATTATGAATTTATCCGACTCTAAATCTAGCAAACTAATCCGTCATTTTTTTTATTTGTGCCTTCAACCAACGCAACCGATTGAATAAATTTTTGGCTTGATAATATTAATCCTTGTGTTAGTTTTTTTTTACACTCGTCATATTAACCGAACAATAAAATTCCTAGAAGGTCCAAATTTCAAATTCATTGCCATCCTTAATTCTAATTTACTAGTTGACATTCCGGGGTTCAGTTATGTATATGATAAATAATAAATAAAAAATTTTTCATTATATTTTTATCTTAGTCATTATTTTTTTTTTTAAACAGTTGACAAAGGGACTTTGATTTTTATGTACATGAAACTTGAGATTTATACGCGCACGTTGTACTGTATACTTATATCATAGTAATAATAAGCAAAAGCGAACTAAATTTTATTTTGTAGATTATATTATATTCATAATAAAAATAAAGAAAGACGTGATATTAGTCAAGAATTCTAAGAGAGAAGAAATAAAAATATCCTGACGGTTTATTCTACGAAATTCTTTTCAGATCAAATTTTTTTACTATCGCTCTTTGTACGTATGACGGTTATTACGATAAGTGACATACTGTAAACAAGTGTGTCGCATTACGCTTAACTAGGCGTTAAACCAGAGAAAAAGATATCAATCAAACACTTGGGAATTGTAATGATCGTTATTATCATTATATTAGTACCCTTTGAAAGTAATATAATTAACTAAATACATTTTTTTTTATCAATAAACCATTACGTCACCATTCAGCAATTTAGACTAAACGCGTTCGGTTCAATATTTTTTTTTTTAATTATATATATTATAGAAATTTAAATTACCATAAATTCTGGTTTTTAATATGATTGATTTTGTCAGAAAAGTTAACAATTTTGTGTACGATTATTTTTTATGATACATCAGCACACACTGGGGATTTAACTTGACAGTTTTTTAGTCTCGCATAGGTGGATATTAAATAGCTAAGGTCGAACATATTTTTTCAATGCGAATTCACAGTCAAATGTCAGCAGTCAGATTTATGGATTAGCTTTTTTGCCATAAAAAGAAATTGTTGTTAGTCATAAATTATTTCATTAAGAATATATATGTCAAAAATTAAATTTTATTTTTTAAATATCAATTTAATTAAATACGCTAATTTATGGCAACAAAATCAATAATGAAAGTGATAAATTAAATTGATATTAAAATTGAAAATTAAAAACATTTTTTTTTGTTATAAACTTTTATATAACTCGAAGTTATTTTCATTTTTAAAATTTAAAAGAAAATATTTTATTATGGAGTTAGAAAAAATGAGACACTGAATTGAAATTTTACGATTATGTGAATTTTTAAAATATTAAAATTAATATAAAAAATTTTTTTCATAATTGAACGTTCTGAAAAAATTTATTTCGCGTTTTTATATTTATTTGTTTAACGAAATTCGGAATGTTTCACTGAGATTATGAGTTAGTTTAGTTTAGAAATAAAGATAACAAGGCAGTAATAAATAAGAAAATTTTTTAAAGCATTAAGCATTAATAATAAAAAATAGTAAATATCTGACAATTTTTTTCTTTGATAAAAAAAAAATTTAATAGTAAAAATAAAATACATAAAATAGTTTAATTCAGCTTACTGTTAAAAGTTTTAACTTAATAACTATTTAATTTTTTTGTTAAATGAAAATTGTCAGATGTCAGCTAATTTTTTTGTACCATTGAATAAAATAATTTGATATTATCGATGAAATATTAATTGAATTAAATTTTAAAAAAATTCTTACCAAGATTGGTGATATTTTAAAAATATTCACTAAAGAAATTATATTTTTTTAATTTTTCCCAATACATTTGAATGCAGAAAAAAATTTACGATGCCAAAATTTCGTATAAAATAGAAGAATAATTTTGAAAAATTCACTAAAATACTAGTCAATTATTAATTAACTGGAATGATTTGATGAAGAACTATCCTCGCAAAGCAAATTGAATAACTTTATAATAAGTGACCGAAGTCAAGACGGATCGATGGACCGTCTTGAAGTAGAAGCAACGAAGAACTGCAGGGGAGTAACTGGAGCACTCGAGCTTTTGAAGAGCAGTGTACCCCAACAACTTTAACGAACACTCATTGGGTATGGGATTTTGCTTACATTGTGTTATATAGTTCGACGAAGACCTCATGGTGTCGTATACTATTTCACGGCGTGACGATGCCTGGCCGCCCGTTTCTCAAGCACCGTCAGCGTTGATATCACCACATATATGTATGTAAATGTATATGTCTACATAAACTGTATGTTTAGTACGTAGTATGTGACCAAGACTAAAAAAAAAAACCACGATAGTATAATAAAATAGGAGATTCCATTTCTCGAGCATAAATTTATCGCATACGGATTTATCTTATAAAATTCCATAGCTAAAAACCGTTAGTAATAATGAAGCTTTTTTGTATTATGTACTGTGGCTAATTATTAAATAATTTTTAGTATCATGAAAGAAATATTTTTTTTATTTTATTTGTTTGAGTTTAAAGAATGTGGTTTAATTTGTCTTTAATTCACATTACAATAGCAGTTCAGTTTGATATGTTTGAAATTTTTTTTTAATTTTTAAAAGCAATAATTACTATCAAAAATGACACATCCTAAGTGACTTGACTACTGATTATAATGAATTACTACTATAACACGTATTATCTAAAAAAAAATTTAGCGCAACATTTCTAGAACAGCTCACTAATGAAACGTATTACTATATAATGTTGACAGCATAAAATTAACGGGATTGTATAATACTAGAGTAGCGACTATTTAATCCAGTAAAAAGCGCGAGAAAAAATTTACGAGAGAAATAAAAATAATAGACAAAATTGTTAGACTGATAAGGATTTGAGTTATGGGGTTATAAGAAATAACTCTCAAGAAAATATGGTAGTATACAAAAGAGAAGGGTAAAACGGACTACTGAGAAATGGGAGACGAATTTATGATGTTAAAAAATTAATGAAAAAAATTTAAAACAAAAAATTGTTTTATACTTAAAAAAAAAAAAACATGTAATTTTTAATGATTTCCAATTGAAATAAAAATAATAATTTAAAAGAAAATTATTTTATTGTAAAGAGAGCGAGGGGGCTTTTTAAGATATTCTCAAAATAATTTTATTTTTGCAAATATCTACCTCTAAAATATTTATAATAATTGATATCAAAACACCCAATACTTATTTACAGTAAAGTGAATTTTTTTGATAATAATTCTATTTTTTTTTTTTTTAATCATTAAAAATCATTTTATACTTTTAGCATAATGTACCATTATTAAACTGTGTTTAGAAGTTTTTTAAATTATTATTAACTAAAAACTTATGATGATTTTTTGTACTCTTAAAGCAATCAAATCGTTGATGATGTAAAATTTTAAAACAGATTAAATATGAAATTGAAAATGTTAAAAAATATCTTTTAAATTATTTTTAAATAATTCCGTAAATAACGATTGAGAGGTACAATAATGATTTCTCTGAACGTCTTATTTTTATTACGACGGTATATCAAATGAAATATACTTCCCAGAATATTCAGACAAATAAACAACAAAGTACTTGTATTGATATAAGAGTTTGTTTACAAAAACAAATGAAACAATATAGACAATTGTAGCTATAGCTTGTTTAGTTGAGCATTTCAGTCGACGTGCGTTTAAATTTTAGGGTAGTAAATTATTAAGTGCCTAGATTATCTCAATACATCCATACACACATACGTACTTGTATTACTGGCTTTGTCTCAATTTAATGCCTAAGTGTAACGGTTTCAAACCCATAAACTAAAACACTCTGTCGGCCTTGCTGTGAAAGATCCAATTACATATTCCGAGTAGATTCATGTTTATATTTACACAGAGCTTCAAAAAACCATAAATTATCGACAGTATGTTTAATAAATCGCTCCATATAAAAAATTACATCATTACATATCACATAACATTTTTTTAAATATAATAAATCTCTTGTCCATTCACTATTTACTATTTATTATTGTTCTATTCATTTATTATACGAGGCTATTATTTTTTTAAGTTTTAAACTATAATTAAAAATAACGTAATTATTATTATACTAGCAGAATATGACAGAGACTAAGTATGGCTACCTTTCAATGTACAATAAATTTTTTTTAATTTTAGATTACGCAAAGTGTACCGGACTAACTGAAAAATTTACTTGATTTTAATTTATTTTTTTAATAGTCAATTGACAAATTCTATTAACATAAAATAGTATTTTTAGATAATCACTTGAATTATAATTGATGTGAAACTTGTAAGGTTAAAAAAAAAAAACTTTTTTATTTATAAAATTTTTTTTAATTCATTCATTAATATTTTTTGTGTATTTAAAAGTTATGACTCAAATTTATTGAAATTTACAAAAAAAAAATTTTTTTAATGAAATGACAAAATAAAATTCACCAGAAATTAAAGAAACAGTGAGATGAAAAAAAATTATCGATTTTTGTTAATTCAAAAAAAAAATAAAATAAAATCTAAAAAACTGCGGATTTGAAACGAGAAACAGTGAAACAGTCTGGTAGCATATCAGCACCGTTCAGAACTATAGAGAGTTGAGTGCAGCTTATGTGCTATATACTATATGCTATATGTTATATGTTATATAGTAAGCACATCGACTGTTTTACTTGTTTACTTCTATTCTATCCATAAACTCGGTCTCTTTCCCACAACTGGTGTGCATAGTGCACAGTATGGTGTATGCTACATGGTGTATTATATCGCGGGACCGGGAGACGTTGCAATTGCGTTGGTCGTGTTGATTAAAGCGAGTGTACGAGTAGAGAGCCAGCAACTAACTAAACCGGCAAAAACAGCGTCGAACCAAATAGAGAAAGAGCAATATACGCACTTAAAGTACTCTATTCTGCTGCTGGTTGTTGCACTGTTCAATGCTACGGATTTCTGCTAAATATATGTGTATAGGGTATGGATAGATAGATCTACAGATACATATGTATACAGTTAATTCTTCATTCTTTGTATTGAAAATTACCGAGAAAATATATCTAATTGTTTTTGTATTTATATCAAACGATATAAAGATCGTTATGGAGTTATTGCGCGGGAAAAAATACAGATATATATATATTTTTTAAAAACTCGAGATTCTTTAGATGAGAAATTATTTTATTGCTCATGAGTCATCGTCATAAGCAATAAAGTAATCACTTCACATAAAAATTATAAAAATATTTATTTCATTGATTTCAGGCAAGTTTTTTAAGTAGAATAATGAAAAAATTTATCAACAATTTTAACGAGATTATTACACTGTAAGAATTAATTGCTTTATTCATAACAATTATAGAATAAATCCGATATTTTATTAGTTGGAATGTAAATATGAAGAAATGGGGTAAAATGCAGTGTCTACAATTTTTTTTTTGGAATGCATTTAAATACAGCGAAGCATGGTTTATCCAAAGAAACGAAGAGTGAAAAATTTTATTCAATTATTATCTTTAAAAAATTAAAATTTTTTTTTAATTTTCGAAGATATTTTTCCTAATAATCTATAAAAATCGAACGAAACGATCAAAACAAATTAAATAATGCACTCTCTAAAGTTCAAGTAATTTTATTTCTAAAGTTGTCCTATTTCAGAAGCAAAATTTTTCTATTAATCTTTTCACGGATTTGAACTAAAAAATTTTGAATTTTTAACAAGTAAAAGTAGTTGGATGTTTCAACTTACGAGTTAGAGGCGAGGGTGGTAGACCCGCTTCGACATATCCTTCTTTCCTCTTGCATATTATAATTTATCATACCCGCAACAAAAGTTTAAATTCTTGCCATAGTTTGCAAATTCGATCATCTCAATTTGTTTTGTCGTAAGTCATAAAAGAAAAATACTATTTCTTTTTGTGCAAACAAAAAAAAAAAACATTTTTTTGAGACTACCAAATTTTTTTATATTTATTTGAAGTATGAAAAAAAAATCACAAGATTATTTCGTTCTGCTCTTTTTTTTTTTAATTATTAGAAAGAGCACTTTTTTCTATGAGTAACATTACAAGGAAATGTTAACTGATTTAAAATAACCGTTGTATCAAAATTTAATTCAATCTCTTTATAATATAAATTAATAATTTATAATTTAGAGTAATTACTGTTTATGTATTGTTAATATAATTTTTCCGTTAATAGTAATTGAATTTCATAACTATATTATCAGATCCTTTAATATATGTTATAATAATAATTTATAATAAGAATTAATTCATCAATTGTAAATTCATTAATCCAGAGTGTTTTTAGGTTACATAAATAAATTAATAAATAATTTATAACGCAAAAACTTTATGATATAATTAATCTCATAAGTCGGCGAGCCATGCCCATGTTGTTTTACTAAAATTAATTTTTAATTAAATTAATTAATAGATCAGAATATTTTGATGAATTGGTACAATTATCGAGTGTTGGTTATATTCTAATGACTGATAAATATTTATCTCATCCCAGCAGTTCAATAAACTAACAATTACGTGAATGCGAATTTGAAAATCAACGGTAAAATAATTGATGTGGTGAGTAAGATATTAAATTATAAAATTTTTCGGATTCTAAGTAAACATAGAGTAAGAAATATGGGTCAAGAACTGTCAATAGTAACTGACGTTGGTAATAATCTAACGGTCGGTACAAATCGTATAAAACTAACCCCACGCGATAAAGTCACGAGTAAAAACTTTTAACCAGTGAGTTTACTTAACTCAAACACAATAAAACCTCCCAATGATAATGATAATGATAATGATTGCAGATTTTAAATTTCTCAATTATTGTACAAGTTTATAATGTTAACATTAACTATGTTAAATGTTATGTTTATCGAGTTGTCATTTCTGTCATTGTAATAAACGTTTGAACAATAAAAATTTTTTTAAATCAGGTACTTAAACTCTTAATGATAAAATGAAATGCATTACAACTTTTAAGAATTAAATAACATTGAAAATGCATAGCGCGTTTGAATGCCTAGCATGTCTTACACAAGTAAATGGGAAATATTCATTACATCGGAAGTTCATTGTTCGTTGCGTACAATAAACCGAGTGACCAAATATACACGGAGTTATGTTACAAGAAGATAATAAATAATGAAAGTGATGCGAATTTAAGTACGGAAGATATAATTATCCATTAAAAAAAAAAATATTTTCTTAAATTTGAAAGTAATTAATTTTTTACGTTACTAATTTATTAAATTTTTTTTCATATTTTTTAGGTTGTATGAAATTTTGATAAATTGATTTGCAAATTGAGAAGTTTGGAATGAAAAAATAACGTTTAGGATTTATATTTGGAATTTCTCTAATAAATTGATGGATATAAATTATAGAATAAAATAAGTAAAAAGTTCTCAATAAGTTAAGTAGTTTTTGATTATTTTTGGAGCTAGAAGGTTTTTCTGCAGATCGATTATGGAATACATAAATGAAAATTCTCTCTGTTAATACATACCGTTCCTTAGATGAAAATATTGAAAGTACTTAGGTAAAACTTCGTATCAATGAAATAACTACTTTATATATTCAAAAAAAAAAAATTATTAGCAATACTTTTAAAGGTATGATGCATAAAATGTAATTATATTAAATTAAAAAATTTTCAGTAGATACAAAATTTTACCAGCCAACTTTGAACTTTGAACTTTGAACTCGAATGAGACTTACTTGTTTCTGTAACAAAAAAAAAAGATAAAAATAAAATTAGTTTAAGGTTTATAAAATATATATTTAATTATTTAACTTAATTTAAATTAACTATCTCGTAAATATTAGATTATTATTATAATTTCAACTGTAATAATTTTCAATGAAATTTATTTTTTAATTTTTTGATGAAAATTACAATACACCTAAGACTTATGAACGACGTAAAACAAACCGTAATGAAAATAACATTGAGGTAAAATAAATCATAATATAAATAAATATAAACGATAACAGACATTGAAGCAAATAATAAATAAATGAAAATGAATTATGACTGATGATTGATAAATATTCAAAATGAGTAATGGTCCGTAATTAACGCTGTGTAACAAGAGTAATGTTAAGTAATAATAGGTGATAATAAGAGAATAAATAATTAATAGTAATTATAATTATTGATCATAAAAGAGTACTGAAGTTGTTTGAGGTTGTAGATATGTATATAAATAATGTATACATCTTCGAAGTAAAGGTAGGGACAGTGATACCTTCAGGAAGACATAACATCGTAAGTCAGTGTACTGAAGAGAAGAGCTAGTGCACTCACTGGTAACGGTAATTTCTTTAGACCAGTACCGCAAGTTTGCTGGTTGTCCCGGACAACTCTCACAGAGCAGATGAGACGCGCACGTCCATCAGTTCTCGGCGTTCCATCCGTCTGTACCTCTCATCATGAACCTTACTAGATACATACTTATACTACAACTCCTTGTCTCTACTGTACTAGTGTAGTTTATTCGTTCAAACCTCCACAGGATTGAATAAACGATAAGCCATGTACCCTCTCAATCATTTCACCGATCGATACTCATTAATATTTATATGCAAATTTATTTATCTCCCAACTCAATATATACATGAATATACAATACTTCACTTCTCTCTATCTTCCTTTTATTATTACATTATTTCCTTCTTTACTTTCAATTACTTTTTATTATTTATTTATTTATTTATTGTTATTTATTTATTATTATTATACATTAAACATACAGACGAAACAATTGACGATTATCGTATCAGAGCTGGACGAAATATATCAGACGACAGATTATATTACATTAGTCCAATATATCTATTGAATTATTAATCTATATATTTTGGATAGTTGTTATTATTTTATTCTCTTTATATTTCATTTAGTGCTGATCAATTTTAATTCGGATTATTTTGAAGTCATTTCGTTACCTATACCACTTGTGATTTTGAAGAAATTACCAGACATCTTACAATTTTTTGGATTTATTTAATGTATGAATTAATTTGACATTAAAATATCCGTATTATTTTTATTTCGCACAAAATATTCAAAATATATGATCTAGTATAAAATTGAAAGTAAAATAAAATTTATTATAAAATCAATAACACTATTTTTGACGGTTATAATCATGAATATAAAGGAACAACTTAACATAAATTAATCAGACTTGATATGCCTCGATCGCGAATCGATTCAGGGCAATAAAATAAATTAAAAAAATACTTAAAATTCTCAACGCCTATGCTGTTTATTTATTAACATCAACATTAATCCTTTGAGAACTTTCTATCAGTCCTTTATTTACATATTCAGTTATAGTACAGTAACTTTGAAGCAAAAAAGTAATTTAAAAATTTTTTTTTCACTACCCAGTGATGATAAAAAAAATGTAAATAGGTTGTTTTTTTATTTATGAAAACATACTTGCGTAAATATTACGGGAGAGTTGAATAATACCAAATAAAAAATAGTAAAGGTAATATAATAAAAGATATATGTATATAATAAGCTTAAAGCTGTTACGCATTCCTAGTATCCTTGTCTCGTCGTGTGGTTTCCTTGGCGTTTTTCTTGGCAGCAGTGGTGTGTCCGCGGTTGCTTGCCCGGGCGGTATGTAGTAGAACGAGGAAAGAGGCAGGATGTATCGGTCGTGCCGGAGGAAAAGTAACAGTAACACGAGCTGTATCATACATTTACCCGCCCACATTGCTCCCAGGTATTATCGAGTCGATTCTTACTTGCGATTGTCACGAATGTACGATAGTTTAAGACGTACGCGGCATTGCCCAGTATATAACACCACACGTTGTTGTGTATCCTAGTGTAACGTAAGCTCCTCTATAATCACAAACCGCAGCTCGATTTATTGATATCAAAATCGTTGAATTAATACCCTAATTGAATACTTTAATATTCATACATATCTGCTATCTTAATCTATTGTGAAGATCGATGTGATATTACGTAATCTTATATTTGATGAAAAAGTATTTTTACAAATAAAATAGAGTTGAAAAATCCAAGCCTTCTCTCAGAACTCTCAATAAATAAAATTGAAAGCTCCTAATATTATTCTGCACAGAAAAAAAAAATTCTTGCACCTAGAAAATTTACCCTCCAATCAAGAATTTTTTTTCAAGTGCAAAAAAAAAATTTACTTCTGTTTAAAAAATTTTTTTGACACTAGAAGAATCTTAAAAATTCTCGAGAGTACATTTTCATTCCAAAAATACTTTCTTGTATTAAATATAAATATCTCTAATACAAGAGAGATACTAACATATAATTAAGTTGTAATAATGATTTGAATGAATGTAATAAAGAATAACTGAAAAATTATTGTCAATTTATTACTCAGTTTTATAAATAGAATAATTACGCAACCACGCGTAACTGACATTAAATGTAATTAATCCTATACGAATAGTAATTTTGTTTCCTAGAGATGGCAATTTCATAAATTTCCAACAGTAGATGAAGTGATTCCAAGCTTTTTATCCGTGATGTATAAATAAAAATACGTCACTCGTATTGATCATGACAGGCAGTGATATTTATTTTAATTTGATTCATACCTACAATATATTTTTAGACTGGTATAAAATATAATAGACTTATAACTATACCAGATAAAATCAGTCATATTGAATTACACAATTTAAATACTACCTACTCATGTTTACTCATGTCATTAATACGGTTTTTTATTAAATTAAATTTATTTCATTAAACAGTTCAAAATTTTTAAATTGAAAAAAAGAAAAAAAAAATGAGTTCAAATTTTGTTTTTAACAATACTCGAAAAATGAGTGTGCTATAAATATAAAACTGTAAAATAATTAATTATTAACGTTAAGATGAATTAGTTGTATAATAACCTTCAGATATAATAGCAATTCCACGTGATTATAAGTAATTATAACGCATTACATTACTGCTTCTTGCTCGTCCTTATAGAATGGCTACGCTTGGTACACACCGTTGATTTTTCTCTTGACCCTTGATTGCAACGTCAATGTCCGAACATACATTCTTCCGCATTAAATATATAACGATTAAATATTATTATGCGTAACGATTAATTTTTTTTTCATCACTATCATAATTATAATAAATAAAAATAAAGTATCAATAAAATTAAAGATTTTATTTAGATTGGATAAATAAACGAGGATAATAATATTTAAGATTTGTTTCTTAAAGTTAAATAAGAATTGTAAAATTATTTTGCTAATACTATAATAAAATTTATTGATTACATCCTGCTATTAATCAACAATCTAGAAGCTCACGCCTATTATAAAGTCAGAGGAGGTCGAACCGGCTTTTAAGGGCCTCCAATTGCAAATTGCAGTCTGATAGCGTAATGAGAGAATATGTATGTATATTATGATAGCTAAATATATATTGTACTATAAGTATATATCATGTATACTTAGTTACGTTATTTTCTTACAACTTGCAACAAAAGTCTTTACTAACTTAAATCTTGAGATAAAGATATAAAATCTTAATAATTATCATCATTGTACGCAATACGAAAAATTACTATTCTATCTTATTTTATAGACAGTTAACATTTTATAAAGAAAAATAAAAAATTATTCTAAGCGTAACAAATTATTATAATTATTAACATTTTTTTTGTTTTACTCGAATTTAAAATGAAAAGTTAAATTTTTTTTTTTTTAATGAATTTGATAAAAAAAAAAAAAATCTAGCAGTTACTTTTTCATTGCGTGTGATTATTTCTTCAATAAGACATTGAAATGGGACAATTGCAATAATTTAATAATATTTAATTACGATAAATTAATATAAGTAGAGTTCGAATGATTGCATGTCTCATAAAGCGAAGCGTTGTGTGCTTTACGACCGTTTAAAGATTCTCGAGTGATTTTTTTCGCGGTTAATCGTTGGCATACAATCTTTCGAGAATCTACAATACTAAAATATAATAATGCTAATCATTAAGAGAATTTGTGGCCAAATTATAATGAAGTTGATTAATTGATTGAATAAATCAAAATTATGTGAGTTTTAAAAAAATTATTTTAATTAAAATAATTATTGATGTCAATCACGATAGTTGAAATGAAAATTTGCCAATAAAACTTTTAAAAAATGTAATCAATTAATTTGATTTTATTTTTCTAAGCTTTGTGGTATTCATTAGGAATGTTCTCATGAAAATCATAAGGTTGAAAAAAAAATTTGATATCTAAATTATTGATTCTGCCAATCGATATTGATCAATGATAAAAACTAAGAGCAATAAAATATTTTTTAACAGTTCTGATCAATTACTGCTATGTTTTTTTCCTTTATATTATTTTTTCCATTATGAATCATAAATTTTTTGTTATCATTATTAATAATAGATAAACTCAATTATCAAAAATTGAGTATAAAATTTTATCAGCATATAAAAAAACAATAAAAGATAGACGATAGAAAAACAATCGATCGTTACTTGTATTTCACTTATTTAATTCTCATTTATCTAGATTTTGATAATTCAATAACTAAAAATAAAAAATATAGATTAAAATTCTAAGATTAATTTTTAATGTTATATTCATACTTGTGAAAGTACTTGGCTATTGAATAATAAATTTTCTACTCAAGCTAAAAAGTACTTACTCTAATTCGTAAAGTCACTGTGATAATAATTTTTTTATTATTCCGTTTTCAATTGAAATTCTTTTTGAAATTATTAAAAAATTAAATCACTCGTCACGACGTACTTACACATTTCCGAATAATTAGATTATTTAAATGCATATTAAAAATTATAATATCAAAAATTAATTACTTTTATCTCGTTATTGCTGATGAGCATATTTAATATTTTATTCAGTATGCAATATGGAGGAATATCACATGGCGCAGCGTTAACGTATAAAATGTAAAATGTAACTAACACATAAAGGTGTGCAGCGAGAAAATCACAGCAGCAGCAACACCATATATATTACCAGTTATATTATATTATACGGAATGAGGAGCAAGAAGTGAGAAGTGAGGAGATTAACATTGAAGAGAATATAAGATAAGAACTTCCGTCAGTCTGTTTTAGTTATTCTAAGACTGTGAATAATCTTCATTGTTATTTAAACTAGAACTTTATCACAAATAATATAAATTAACTTTTCGCGACTGATAAGAGAAGAACACATTTAACGCTTATTTGTGCTAATAAAGATTAGTTTTAGCTAAAAGTTTTTTATTCAAACAAAAATTTATTGCCTATAAATTGAGGGTATGGAACAATCAATTGTGAAATAAAAGATCAATGTCAAATATATAAAAATAATAGTCAGTCTTTTCCGGAAGTCTTAGCGATCTTTTATAGGATTACGTTTTTCGTAATCGTCAGTTGTATATGCGTACGTGGATAATCATACACCAGCCGTGTGATTCATTCAAACTATGTACGGGAAGTACCGGTGCAGTGCAAGAGATTAGATCGGGCACTTGTGTTGAGAAAATGCACTGTAGGGTATAGATATATTTATCTTATGAGAATTAACTCAGTTAAATTGAGATATTGTACAAAGTTACAAAAATCTATTTGCTTTGTCTATCATTAAATTTATTATTAATAGATCAGCTTTTGCAATAAAAGTTTACTGCAATTATCTGCATTTGAATATTGTCCGCATAAGTTTGCTAAAAATTTTGAGAGAAGAAAATTTATTACAATAATTCCTTTTTTTTATCAATCACATTTATAAGATCTTTAAAATTTTAAAAATAATGAAATGTTTTCTAGATTATACAAGATACACTGAAAAAAAAAATTATCGTGGATGAAGAAAAAAATTCTTGAACCAAAAAATCAAAAGAAACCTTTTAGAAAATTGCAGCTCGATATTATTTTGTTGAATAATTGATATAATTATTTATTTTTTCAATATTAAATTTTTTTAAAAATTAACACGATACTTTTATTGCATTTCCGAGTGCTGTTAGACATTGCTAGTAGGTGGCGTGATAGGTCAATCGTATTAGAATGAATAATTTTTTTCAAGCAGCAGCGAGAAAGTCAAAATTAAAAAAAAAATACTATTTACAATGTATGTTGATAATTTAGACTGTACATTACATATATAAATATTAATTCAAACTTTTTAAAGTTTTATTAACTATTAACTGCTTAGACGAAACAATTAATAATTTCCACAATTCATAGATGTGTGGATGAACGTTAATATAAAGTAATAGAGGTTGATAGCGTGTAATTGAAATGCTCAAGGCAAAATGTCCAGGTTTCTGAAGCAATATTTGTAATTTCCAGCAATCGGAAGTAATCATGAATTGCTACGAAAGATAGAGTCTCGTCAGTCATTGTTTTTTTAATTTTTATTATTTTTTTCATCTATTTCATACTCTCTCATCATCCTCGTTAATTTAATTTCTCATTTCTCTGCACTTGTCACCCGACATGACTTCCATAAACTGATCAATTTATCGAGAACGGAAACGGGAAGTGAACATTCTGCTATTTTAACTTGAGATATCACTCGATAAACTCCACTTAATGTGTAATAACAGTTCAAATTATTTCCAGAGTACATACTATAATAAATTTACGACTGTTAATGAAATGATTTTTGACAAATATTTTAAAACCGTAAAACTATTATATTTTGTTAGTTTTTTGTCACACTATCACCGAGAAAAAAGTTTATCAAAATAGTCCTAAGTAGATTTAACTACAGTTTATATTATCCTACTGTAAACACAAGATATAAGCGTTAGCGCAACTTTGTTTTTTTCTAATTATAAATTACATTAAAGGTAAATTGCTATTGTATGTCAAAGTGATTATGATTATGACGCAAAAATAATTACTGAAATATTTAAAATAATAAATGGTTTTGTATTTTGATGCAAATCATTTACAATAAATTTTTTTCTTCAAAAACATTACTCGTGTCCTAGTTTTCAATAAAATTCAAATATTATTTCAGAACTTTAAACCGATTATTTTAAATTTGATCTCAATAAAATGTACAATCACAAATGTTCGATTTCTCGTTCAGAAGATCAACATTTTTCGATTTACAAAACAAGATTAGACAATGTCATTTTAAATTGTACTTTAGATTAAACGTAATTTATTAATCTAAAAATTAATATGGTCACTCGTTAAATTGTCCTTTCTGTTGATGTAATAAATTTTTTCATAAAATAAATGATTAACATAATTCCAAAGAAAAAATATTTCTGAAATCATGTCGTAAAATTAATCATTCCTTTTTTATTTGAAAAATAGCCAAGGCGCGAAGGATACTTGATTACATTTGACTTTTAAATTCAATAATTTTCATAATGTCAGAATTTACATTCACTCAATCTAAAAATGATTAAAATTATGAAAAAAAAAAAAAAAAAAAAAAAAAAACAATCATAAATGGACCATACTTTCTCTTGTATTATTATCAAGATAAACATACCCGCGAGTAACAAAAATACAGAGCAACGTAGTAAACAACAAGTATGAATTAATGTAGAGTTTATATCATCATTACTTCCGCTAAAGTTTGAATGAATCTAGAGTATAACTCGGACGGGAGAACTGACGCTTGTCATCATTGCGTCATCCGTTTCCCACTTGCATTACTGTTGTATACTACAACTTGACTACTACTGTTTATGTTACCACCGATGACGAGCCAACCGAACATAATAGTGTTTCGCTTTCATGTGAATTTTTCTTCTAGCATGTGATACTAATTTAAACATTCTATCGTGTCACTAATTACCCAAATAAATTATTTATAGTAAAAAATGAAAGCACCTTTCTAATCAATAGTTGAGCGGAAAAATTTATTCCTGACAACGGATGAATTTTTGCCACATTACAATTATAGAAACGTACATGACGTTTTAATTACATTAATTCATTTTAAGAGACATTTATTTTTTGCTTTTTATTTATTTGTTCACTTGTCATGTTTTACGATGATACTTTTTAAAGTTTGAAAGAGCATCTGTAATCAATGAATCACGAGAATTTTGAAATTTAAGCCGATTCTGAATTTTTTGCAAATTTAAATTCGAAATGAATCTCTTTCGAGATAAAAATCTGAGGTTGGAGATAGAGCTAGAGAAATAGTAAGTTGAAAGCCAGTATAGTGGTAATAGAAGTAGTAGCAGCAGAAGGAAGTAATGTAACAATCCGTAACCATTTCTGGAATCTACACGAGGGATTCCCACAAGTCTACGCATGCGTTCAAATCAATATGCGCGCGCAATGTAATGCCGATCGTTTTTGCAAGATTGGTTAGCCGCCTTAACGAGCCACAAATGTGCATAAGTCAATTCGCAGTCGATTTTGTGATCACAAGATCGTTTCGTTTTGAATTGTCTGCAGGCGATATAGATTTTTTCTCTTAATTGTATTGGAAAAATTTATTTATCTTTAAAATAATAATAAAAAAAAAAAAATGAGAAATTATGATTCAATACTTTAGCAGTTGAATTTTAAATTATTGTTGAACTGAAAGGAAGAAAAATTTATTGTAAAGATATTTTAAAGGTTGTACACAAGAGTGAAGCGAGAGATGTACAAGTTTATTGACCGTAAAAAAAATAAAAAAATAAGAATAAGAAAGGGAATGAACAGAAGAAAAGGGTTAAGAAATCGCAAGAAGCCAAACTACTTTCACGTAAGAAAAAAAAAATAAGAAAGAGGAAAGAAGAAAGAGAAAAGAAAAAAGTGAGAGTATTCGTTTTCGGTGCCCCGGGGTAGTTAACCAAACGAATGATGGGGAGAGAACCGAAAACATAAGGATCAGAGAAACCGAAAAAATGTATTTTTTTTTTTTTTTTATATTCTTAAAAGTTGTCAGCTTTTTGTTGCTAAACGCGATGATAAATAGTGTAACGAGATATTTTAACGCTCTAGTACTCATAATTGTGGCAAGTGAACAAAAAAAAATTTCCTGCAATAAAAATTGCGAATACATACGAACATATGTCAAGAGAATGGAATATTAATTGTAAGCGTCAAGATGTTTAATTGGCAAAATAAAAAATATGCTAGAATTATGAACGAATGCAAGGTATCTTTTTTTTTTGTTCAAATAAAATATATTGAAAAACGCTGCTGGATATTCAAGTATGTTTTTATAATAATGCTTGAAATTCTGAGTTTTCATAATTTTCTGGTATAATTAAATGCAATGAACAATAAATTAGAAGAATAATCATAAACCGAGTAAAAAAAGAATTAGACTTTTTTTATTTTTGAATCTGTCGAGTAAAGAGAGTACTTAATCTCGAATCAACTGGAGAAGATTCTTGATTTTTAGCTTATTCTGCACTTAAACAACATGAAACTGTTCGTTATTTACCCATTTATTAAATAAGGAGCTGAGGTAAGTATTTTGTCTGATCTATTGAAAAGAAGTTTAATCCATTAAAAATTTTTATTTTCAAAATTTTAAAATTGATTTTAAATTAACAATATCTTTTGGTTTGATAATTTTTACGTAATCTTGATAAATATCACGAAAAAAAAATTTTGAAAATTTCTTTAGTCTTTTTTTAAATTCATGGACTAGGATGAATTTTTTTGAACTCACCCTGTTATCCAGCTTATCTTTTTATTTAATTCGCTGAAATGATATTGATAATAATGACCTGAGCTTTAAAAATGATATTAAAAATGTAAAATAATGTAAGCAGCGGAAAATGATATAATGTGAGGATGCAAAGTAAAAAGAGTGATCATCGGGAATAAGATAAGGGAAAAATAAGTGTATAAGCTGACGACCAGTGGTGTGTAATGTGTACAGAAAGATGAGAAAATAAACATGACAGTGTACTAGGGAAGGAACGATTAACGAGCGATCGGGGCGGCGAATCGAGGCGTGATCAATTTCTCGCGGCTTCTCCACATTACGTATAATTAACATAATCCTGAAACATGCGCTACATGTTTCATCTCCACTTACAACGCGGCTACTGTGCATTTTCATTAAGAGACAACTTTTAAGTTATTTTATTTTTAAAAATACCAACAACATTAAATAAAGTTTATTTTTATAAACCACCAAAACTCAATCTCTCACTGCAGTAGACTATCATCATTTTAATATAATATATGATGTTGATGTATAAGCTCCTAATAATTTAATATATAATATCTAACCGTATTATAATACTTAAAGTATAATAAATAATAACAATAATTATATTAATGATAGTCGATAATAGTTTTTTTATGTTTGAGTATAAATAATGTTTACAAGCATAAAATTTACCATAAAACCTACCGATGTAGACATTTTTTATTGGATAATCCCATTATTTACACAGTATAACTTCCTTTATAGAATATAGAATATAGAATACAGAATCTAGAATGGCTGACGACTAACGATGCTTCTTCATAATATTACACTCAATATAATATAGATTTTTATATGAAACCACAAACTTTACTGATTGTAAGACGAGTGTAAGTAAAGAGATTTATAGTGTTGATAACGGCGGTTGTTGTATGTATGGATTTATACGTGTATGTATAATGTATAATATGTATACAGAAGAACAGTAGAATAGAAAGAAGCATCACAAAAGAAATATTATGGTTTGAAAAAGGCGTTTGTCTGCCTACAGCCACTGCGATAAACACCGAGTTGCTCGAACGATCTTCCCAGCCAAACCACCAAACAAGAAATCACCGATACGATCCTACATCCACATCAACATTCACGGTACTCTCTTTTTTTGTCTTACCTTTAATCATATTGTCAAAATAACTTTAAATCTTCATCCTCATGGAATAATATGATGAAAGATCAAGATTACTCAGAGTTCGAAGAATTATATTATTATATCTTTGTGAATTAAAGATTGGCTAAAACATATTTTAGAAAGACGAGCTATTCTTCTTCTTGTGTCAAAATATCAAAAGTTTGCTATAATCTACGAGGTGCTAAACTCAACGAATCATCTTAAGCAAAGTTTTTAATAAGTTGATTAATAGTGATAACGATTTTGATAAAAATAAATACTTTCATAATTATACTTGTTTAATTTGGAATTTTTAAGTACAGATGAATTAGTGGAATATTTGTCAACTTGAGAAATTTCAAATACATTACTCATTTCACGCAATACGACCTAATCTTTTACTTTTAAAGATACAATCTCAGTGATAATTAAAATATTGTTATCTTGTTGAAGTGTGTAATTTCTGTGACTCAGATGTTATTTCATTCGACAAATTGTTGTCCTGGTGCAGAAAATTTAATAATAGAAAAAAAAATATTATTATGTAAAACTTTTATTTTTAAGTTTATTATGTGAGTTAGAAAGCTGAAAATGTTTAGTAATGGTTGCTAGAATCTCGAAATATTTTTCTAATGGAAAAAAAGTTTAATTTTAAAATTTGAAAATCATCATAAGAAAATTATTTTATTATTTAAAAAAATTTCAACATAAATTACCGTCTAGTTTACTAAAAATTGTATGCACAGTATAATTTTATAAAATTGTAGTAACCCATAATAAGACAAGGCAGGTTGACAACTTAGAAAGAAAGATCATTTCATATGTTTTCCCTATCAAAAAAATTAAGAAAACGGTTAACCCTAATGACCATCCCTGAAACTTTCCGCTGATTCCATAGTTAAGTACTCAAAATTGTACTAATAACATTTTTGAGCTCTTCGAGCTCAAAAATTTAATTTTCGTATCATTTTGAGCTTTCCGAGCTGAAAAGTCTAGTAGAAGTTTACTCGATCGCAGCCTAGCCGGTCGAAATCGGTCGATTTGTACGAGAGATATCGTAAACAAAAGGAAACTGAAAAAATTGTTTTTTCGGAGTTACTCTAAAATTCAAACTCAAAGATTTGTTATGAGACTGAAAAAACTGTCTTGAATGCCACCAACCAGGTGAAAATCGGTTGATTCATTCAAAAGTTATTGCGGTTTGAAAATTAAAAAATTAGCGTTCTACGAAACTTTTATCAGACTTTTGAGTTCGAAGAGCTCAAAAGCATCGAAAAGCTATCTTTTTGAGCTTGGAGAGCTCAAAATAACACATAAATTGTATTATATTGAGGATAGGATTATAAATTGTAAACATTTGGAGCTGTATTATCTACTATTATTTATTTATGAACTGGTTAACGTTGAGAATTTGTACACATGTATTGTTGTACTTCAATATTTTTTCTTGATCCCCTACCCGAAAATACGCACTTTCTGGCAGCTCTTCGCTCCAGAAAGTACGATTTTTGTGGCTTACTTGAATTACAGCGCGCTCTGGCGGACTACGTTTTTTTTTCTGGCTCGCTAGTACAATAGCTATATTCACAAGTATGCTGTTTACTATATTCATTCGCTTGTCAAACTTTTGGAGGTTGTGAAAGTGCGAAAGTGTTAATGGCCAGTTGTGCTAATAATATTGATATGGATGATTCATCATCTGATGATTCCTTGGACGAGGAGGAGGTTTTGAGGAATTTTGATCAAGAAGCTCAAGAAATTGTCCGCACCAAGACAATTTATTAATTTATGTGTTTTTTATTCTCAATTTTTCATTTCAGGATTTAATGATCGTGCAACTAATTGTAAATTATTGATGATATATTTTTTTAAGCCCGCCCCGACCAGCAAAACCTCGGCTTCGCCTCGGCTCTGCAAAAGTCGGGCGGCGCCTCCCCCCGCCCCCGCGTGTTTCCGTATTTTCGGATGGGGATCAAGAAAAATAGTATACAACCCATGGCCAAAAAGTTGGATGCTCTAACGCATGGAATATAGATGCCTCGGCTTCGCCTCGACATCTATATCCCACGCGCCAGAAAATCCAACTTTCTGGCCTAGGGTCGTAATATACTATTTATTCAAAGTTAATTCAAGTCCAATTTTTAAATTTACTGAATTAACATTTGGTTTTATCATAATTTTTTATGGAACAAATGATGTAACTATTAAGAACTATTGGTAGGAGTAAGTAGCATTGATAAAAAAATTTTTCATTGGAATTTAAAATTTTTAAATGAAAAATAAAATTATTTATACAAAAATAATTGGTCTAATGATTTCTTAATAAGAGATAACTTCACCTAATAATCGAATTGAAAAATTTAGAGCTAACAAAAAACATTTTCATTTTTCAATTTTTTTTTGCATTATAATATAAGTTGAGGCATGAATATTTGGAGTTATCAAACTTTCGTAAATAATAAAAAATATGAAACAAAATCAATACTAAAATAATCCCACGTACAAAACAACTTTTGGACATAAAAGCTCGTGAACTCATGAGTTTGTAAAAGTGTTAGAGTAAGCTCTAGTGTTGAACTTAAAACAATATATAGTACGCTTTCACTGCAGTAAAGCGAAAGTTATAACTATATGTTATTGACTCAGCTATTTTGTGCAGTCTTGGGGAGCACTCGGCTTTAACTACCTCATATAAGAATATCCTTACTCCAATACCCTGGATTTGCCCTAACTGCAGCAATAACGCCGAGACGTGACACAGGGAGGGTTGATTCCCCAGAAAGCTTGGGGTGAAATTTTCAATACAAAATAACATCTTGAAGAAAATAACTTTATGAAATATTTAAACTCCTCTGATTTTATCAATAATAAAAGTTTATAGATTTTGAATTGAATAAAAAAAAATAATTTTTTTTTTGCAGTGTAAAAATAAAGGTCAAGGTTTCGAATACGTAACAAGAAAAATAAAAAAAAATTCCTTTATTAGCTTTAATAAGTAAATATTTACCTGGCTAAAATAATTTTTATTTTAATAAACCGCGTATTTGACTTGAGAGAAATTTATTTAAAATCAATATTTAGTTTTGCGATATCAATCAATTAAATAAACAGTATAATTTTGTAAAAGGCGTGTGTCTCAAATTATATTGACTAATGAATTGTCAATTCATAAGTCGAGAAATAATTTTTTTTACAAAATTTGACTTGAAAGTGATTATTAATTATATATTTTTATTTTCTTTTTTAAAAAAAAATTATTACACACCTCACAAATATAAAGAGTTGGATTCAAATTGATTAATCAAAAACTCTCGAATTTTGCAATTAATGTTTGTCCCGAATATACAATCGACAAAACTTTGAAAACAATTATTACCATTGGTACCTAAATGTCGCCAAGCTATGCTAAGTAAGTAATGTACTACGCTGTTGCGAATTACTTCTCAATTGTGTGAGCATCTTTCCATGCGTTGTTATTGTAAAAAAGCACACATGAATGTACATATTATATTATATAGATGTAAATAAACATGAATGTTGGTATATTTATAATAAAATGCGTATATTGTATGGTGTATGGAGCGCAAACCCTTTCAAATTCAAATTGCACCCTCGAGTACCTTGTACTGCGTATATGTTTTGATCCGAGTAGAGACTTGTTGTCTGAATGTAAATTAAAGAGGGCGATAACTTGAGAGTTGAGAAGAGCAAGTATGTGTGTATATTTGTGTGTGTGTGTGTGTGTCGAATGTCGCATCGCATATGTACATACACAGATTGTGAACTGTGTGCCACTCTCGACACGTTCATTCTCTCGTAACAAACGAGTTACAAACGACTAGCCAGAAACAAAAGTACTAGCGAAAGCTGAAGCTTGAATTAGAATTGCCGGCCAACTTCTGAATTTTCATTTTAATCAAAACATACCCAACTTTTATTATTCTTTTGTAATTAATATTTATGCACCTTATAATACAAAATGTCAACTCGGCTCTTTTTTTTTATTTATTATTGATATTTTTCTATTAAAAATTATTTATTTAATAAACTTTTTTCTCACGACAACGGCTAACTTTTATCTTCGGAGAACCTGATAACGACAAACGTGATAAATTTTATAAATTAGTTGACTCGTAATTCAGTATACGCGATACGTGATATGAAAATATATTATTGAGTTATTCGACGAACTGATGAGTTTTTGATAACTTTAAATACTTGTTGTAGAAATAAAAAAAAAAAAATAACAGATAATGATCTTGAGTCAATACACTTATTTTCTAGATAGTGATTTAAACTTTTTTTTCAAAGAGTCATGTGTACACGTCATCGACTTTTAATGAATAATCTCAATATACTTTCACCTTTTTGAATTGTTTTGCTTTAATTTTTCGGTTCTAGAGATTTTAGTTTTACCATGATAATATTTGTCTATTTGTATTGTGATAAAAAAATTAAGAATGAAGTAAAAGATCTTGATAAGAAGTAAAGAATTTTGCAATCACAATTTGATCAAATTTCAATGTGCAAAATTTTTTCAATAAATCAATCTAAAAAAAAAAAAAAAAAAATTATCGGCCATCAGTTAATTCCCGTATCTAATCATAAATTTTCATTTATTATCTTCAAATTTGTAATAGATACTTCCTTAATATGTATCTCTGTATGATAATTTCTTTTTAATATCAGAAAAAAAAAATACTTTGCCTTTTTTTATGATACAATAAAAAAAAACTAAAACAAATATTGATTTTTATCCAATTTTACGCCTAGAATTTCAACAAAAAATAGAAACAATAGTGACTTAAAAATTTTAATTATCATAATTTATAATGGGCTATTGAAGGAATAATTATTTCAGTTTTTCGTTTAAAAATAAATATCTGTAGCCACGGAAAATTTCAAAAACCAATTATCACAGCTCACACTGATAAAATAATAAATTATAATCTTTAAAACCAATATAAATTTTATTTTATATATTTTAATAATAAATGAATAATGTATCAATAAAATAGACATGTTTTTGTAATAGTTGTCATATTAAAAATGTAAATTAATTTTAGATGATTTATGTAAATAATAAAACATTAAAATTGCATTGTAAACTCCTAAAATATAAAATATTAATTATAATTTGAATTGATAGAGAAGTATGATTGATTAATGAGAATAAGTAATGGTAATTAAACGAGTTTTTACTTTATATTAAATACGATACGATAAATTATATTATATATTTAATATATAACAGTAACTGTTATGGTATGTAGGAAATCATCATTGTGAGATTGATTGATTAGTCATATACACATACTAACACGTGCGCGTGAATTAGAAACGAAATGAAAGGCTAAAGGGAGTATGAGAACAAGTTAGGTCAAGTTCCAATCCACATATATATGATATATAATGTATGTATGTATTTGTAGAAGCTGTTGACGAGACTTGTGTGTTGATACAAGAGACTAAGACGAAAAAGGAAGAATGAAACATCTTTCATGTCCTGATGGCCTTGGAGAAGCCCACTAAAATACATAACTGTTGCTTAGGCGGTTTCACTGATCCTCTAAAATACTAATTCGACTGACTTTATTGTTTTCTTTTCTGTTCTCTACAACCCAAACTCAAACCCGAACCCGGTGTCTACCACATGTAACATGTAAGCTTATTTTCACACATTGTCTTAATTTTGTTTTTTTTTTTTTGCTGATAAATGATTAAATATTCATAATTTACAGTATAAATTATGCATTTTTTTTTTTTTTATTAAATTTACTTGAATTGTTTGGCACCAAAAAAAATTTTTTAATCCAAATATGAATTATAATAATTACTATTATTATTATTAAGTGAAAGTGTTTAGATTTAATACTGACATCAACAGATATCTGACTATATTAAAATTTTTTTCTACAAATAAATTGGATCTAAAAAAAATATTAAAAAAAAAAAAACTGTATTTAAAGTTTCTAAAATTCTTACACGTGAAATTAAAAATTTTTTTTTACCATAGTTTAATTTAATAGCAATTTTTTCATTGATTGAAATAAGTGTCTCGCCTGTTTGCCGATTTAGATTTTTAGATTAAACGATAAAGTTTGTCTCCCATTTTGCGTGATAAAAAAATTCAATACGTTTGATATTTTATGTCTTAAAAATAATAACTTTCTATGGTCTCCAATAAAATTTTTACGATAACTGATAACTACCCTGATATTTACGATCATCCTCGTAACCTTTTTTTCAAGTATACCCACATATACAGAGACTTTGGTAAATTGAAAGAAATAATTTTATATCAATAAATAATTTTTTACCGACAATATTTACGAGAAATTCTACTTTCATATCACCCGAATTTATATTGTTTGCATTTATTTATTTGTTCAATTTCAATGCCAAGGAATTTATAAATTATCTCTGCAATATAGACTATAATTTAAAATTGGAAAGGTTTTGTGTCATCCCGACTTAATTAGGAGCTGTGATTTGTTTTTTAATTCGAGTAGCTTTAGTTTGGCGCGAGGATTTAACACTTCATATATTTAAGCCTAAATACAGTATTAAAATATTTTTATTTCTTGGTTAATTATAAAAACAAAAAATTTTTTCTTATACTGAAAACTAATTAGCATTACTTGAAACTATCAGCAGATTTTAATTGAAAAACATAAAATATTCAGTAAGAAAATGAGCTAAACAGTAATTCTAATAGTCACGTTCTATTGTAGTTATCTACAATAGCTATAACTGTATAAATAATAATGAAAAAATAAACAGATGTATGCATATTATTACTCAACTGTTTGTTTAGTAACAAATGATCATTTTCAGCGTAATACATACTTATTACACGAGACAAAAGTTTAACGCTGCGTTGGAAAAGCTAAATACGAATATACTGAATAAAAATATAAAGCTTAAACTTGCAATGTAAAAAATTTCAGGTCACTATCTTTGACCTTTAAGGTTATGCATTGTGTTATATTTATATTATGTAATGAGTTAACTATCTAATATCTAACTATCGTGTCCAATAAACCTGTTGGTATTAGTTGAGTCATCACGTGTTCATCAGAGTTATTATTATTATTATTAGTGTGCACTTGAACATTTAAATCAATAGTTTTTTAATTTATGATACTAACATGACAATTTTTTGTCAGTTGATTAAAAATAAAACGTTTTAGAAATTTTATCGTTGGTTTTTAATATATTTTTGTTTCAAATTTTAATATTTAATTCATGCAAATTAAAAGTTAATTTTAGCAAGAATTTATCAATCGAAAATTTTCTAAACAATTGTCAATGTATCTAGATTTTATTATAATACAAAAACAATATCAAGTATTTAATATTTCATAATAAAACATTTTTTTTTACTCAAAATAAATTAATTTTGAAAAAAAAAAAAATTATTAACGAATGTGCACATAAAAAAATTGTTTTTCTATAATATTTAATTTTTTTATGAAGCTGAAATTAGCAGACGTTTAAAAATTTTTGATTATTTTTTATTAATTAAATTACAACTAAAAAAATATTTATAAAAAATTGCACTTGATATTTTTTCAAGTTTTTTACAAGTGACAATTTTTTTTTTAATTTTTTAAATGGAGTTTTAAAAAAAAAAATTTCTAAAAATTTGGAAATTTCAGCTGACTTCATTTTTATATTTTTTTTTTTTTTAAATAAGCATTTTCATGAAAATGAAGTTAGACGACATTTAAAAATTTTTATAAATTTTTTTTTGAAAAATTAAAAAAAAAATTGTCGCACATAAAAAACTTGAAAAAATACAAGTGTAATTTTTTAGAAAAATTTTTTTAGTTGTAATTTGATTAATAAAAAATATTCAGAGGTCTGGTAACTTCAGTCCAAGGGAATTTCCCTTGATCGGTATCACCAGATTTATTTTAGGTATTTTCTACCTGACCTGACTCAAAATCCATTGATCGCACCTTGAGCAATATAAGAAAAAAAATAAATAAAGTAAAAATTGACATAACACATAACTGTTTTATTTATCAGCATAATGCCTTTCTAATCAACGTGTATTTAAGATAACAAATGTAAATACGCTTTGCATACCATTACGCGCGACACTTAAAAAAAAAAAAAAAAAAAATTTATGAAATATGAAATAAAAAATAAAGAAATTAAAATGAACTTACCACAGTAGAAGTCCGTTGAATAAAAATAATAACCAAACAATAAATAGGTAAATAGTTGGTGAATAAATACACTTGTAACTTTCACAGAATTCAGTTATGACAATTGACTATCGCTATTATTTGTAAAAATCAATGGAACTGCACAACACTTTGTCACTAAATTAAATCTAATACACTAACTTAAAACTCAAGTAATTAAATATATGTGTAAGTATATTTATGTTTATATATTGATAAATATATATGGGTTATTTAATCAATGTTGGTCTATAGCATAGCATTGATCACGAAGCGCGAGAGTAAATATTAATAGTGATAATAACAACAAACGTTGACGTATAGAAACACCTTCACAGTAAGAAGTCGCGTACGAGACTGATGCCGAAGGAAGCGGGAGTTTGCGGTGCTCGGGTTCGCTCGCTCGCACTCGCTGGGTTACCGTACCGTTTAGTTTTAGTTCAGAAAGCGACCGCAGCGCCGCGTAGTATTGTTTTTTAGATTTAGATTTTCTGTTGTTTTTACCAATTTTACTTTCGTTTTTTGGAAGATTTTCATTTTTTTAGAAAATGATTTTATTATCTTTTGATTGAATGTGAGAGAAGAGTGTTGAAGGAGATCGATTTACTTTGAGTTCTTTGAATTTTATGTTTGTTATTGGTGATGTGTAATGCGATAGCTTGTCGAATAACAAACGATACTAATACTTCGTATTTAGCTGATTATTTTTTTTAAATTAAAATTAATGTAGCACATATTTAATAATTTTATAACAAATAAATTATATGACATTTAATTTAGATGACATTAAAGTTAGCAGCCATAAGAGAATTTTTGAATTTTATTTAACAAAAAAATTAGTTCCAAAAAATGATTTAAAATTTTTTTTTTAATTTCTAAATGTCAATTTTTTTGCCATAATTTATTTGTCAAAAAAATAATTCTAAAAATTATTCAGTATCTGCTAAATTTATTTTCATTTAATTTAGCTGTCATTTGATAATTTTTTAATTATCTTTAACAAAAAAATTCGTTCTAAAAAATTATTTTTAAAAAATTGCATTTTTAATTTATTAAAATTTCTACAAGTCCATTTTTTTTAATAATTTTTTTTTGCTATAATTTATTTGTTAAATAAAATTAAAAAAATTATGAAGTGTCAGCTAACTTTAATGTCATATAAATTATAACAAAAAAAAAAATTGACATCTAGAAATTAAAAAAAAAAATAAAAAATGGAATTTTTTAAAAATATTTTTTTGGAAGAAATCTTTTTTATTTAATAAAATTAAAAAATCATCAAATGACAGCGATGATTAACTCCTACGATACTAAATAAATTTTTTACACCTAACTATTTTAATTTTTTTTAATTTTCGTTTAATTTGGTCTTAAAATGATTAATTCGATTTTATGCATATCATAAAAATTTTTATAATCAACTAAAAAATCAATACTTAGCAACTAATGATCAAAAATTCAAATAATTGAGTTCATTAATTATTTCTACTAATAATAAACTCTGTATGAAAAGTACAACATAATAATTTATAATTGTCATGATAAACTTTTTTAAAAATGAACTTTTAATAATCAAGATTGAATTTTTTCAGGTCTACTCCTCTAATTAATTACAAAATTGATGGAAAAAGTAATTAAAAATTCAATTCCCGTGAGGATAAATAATCGTGATTATTTGATTCTGTCCTTCATGCATTCAAAGTATCGTTTATCGTGGGCTGTATTAATTTATGTCGCATGACAATGAAACACTATGGTGTGCTAGTTATGATAAGAAATCACGGTCAGACTTTTATTCAGCGTAGAGAGACTAAAAAGAGGAAAATAAGTGTATACATTGTGATACCATGAATACACAAGATTAAAATAAAGTGGAGAAATAAGCGAGAAATAAGAGACAGTAAATAATCTTAAGGAATTTATTAAAAGCTATAAAAAGTGATTGTATATAGTATAAATTAAAAATTAAAAATTATTGATATACAAATATATATTCTATGGTATATGATTTATTCCAGGTCTGGGATTCAATCACTCGTAAGGAGTCCGGGTATATATTTATTATAAGTTTTTTCATAGGTGAAAGAGAGTGAAAGATATTATAGGAATGCACTGTTATGCATCCTGAAAGACTTTCAGCTTTTTTTTAACGATGATTGAAAGATACTGGAATGGGGTCATCTAGCAAAGTCAAGGATTGTTTTTTACCATAATAATCTTTTATTATATTACAACATTTGGATGTAACATCTTCATAGATTATAGAGTAAAAAAAAACTCACTCTCTACAATTTTATATATTATTTGTATGTATTAAGAAATTCAGTCTTTCATTACATAAAATAATACATTTTTTGTGGATATGTAAATTACGATCATGACTACAATGTATCAAGCCTAAAGATGTTTTTTGCTGCTTCAATTTTCGTTTCATCTCGCGTAAAAAAAGTTTGAAAATAGTCACTAGTTCAAACTTCTGAATTTGGTCGAATTTTTTATTTTTTAATGTTGATAAAAGGAATCTGGAAAATATTAATTTAAAAATATATACTTGGAAAATTTAAAATTGTTATGCTAAAGTCGAACATTGAAGAAAATTTTTAAACATGCAAACTTGGAACGAGTCTAAAATAAATAGAAAATTTTTACGGAAAAAATTTTATAAAAACGTTCAACATTATTTCCGGAATTTTCTTGTGAATGAAAAATCTTGAAATAGATCCTTCGAGCCAGATGTCAAAAAAAATTACATGTCTATCGACTGCGCTCGGAAATAGTCAAGTTTCAAATTCTTTCCTTCCGGAACTATTAATGAACGGAAAATCTTAAAATAAACGACAGAAATTATGAAATAGATGACCAAGTTCAAAGAACTGTTTGGCTCTATTGAATTTCTCTTCAAAGTTTGGAATTATCTCAAATTCAGAAGCTTTTTTATTAGACTATTATCTAACTTTTTTTTACACGGGTTTATCATTGAGACAAATATTATCTTAATCTTTATAATATTTATAATAACTTCAATTTTTTCAAAACTTTAATTTATAATAAAAAAATTTAATAATCAATTAATCGAAATAATTAAAAAATTTACAGCTTAATAACTACGTAATTTTTAAATTCAACAAAATATTAATTAAATGTTTGAAATAATAATTTATTTTTTATTGTAAAAATAATGATTCGATTCTAAAAATTTTTTATATCACTATTTTGAAAGAAACTTTTAAAAAATCTATTAAAGTATTAAAAAATTTAATATTAAAGATCTTTAATTAATTTTAATCTAAAAAAATTCTTTTAAATATTTCAAGATTAAATATTATATTTGTATCAAAAATCACAAAAATGATACCAAAAAATTGTAAGCAGCTTTTTACCTGACGATTTTTTACCAGAACAAAAATCACTAATTATAAATTGTTAATTAAATTACAATGTATAATTACCAGCAGCGAATTAAAAATTGAAATTTTAGGAAATTTTATCATATAAGTTTTTATCAATTATTAATACAAATTATATCATATAATATAAATCTCACAAACATGAGTATGATTTTACAAAGTGTACATTCAGCTTCTTTCTTGCTATCACTGCCAGTGATAATTTGTTAAACTTATTTAAATAATAAATAAATATTACGAAATTTTTCACAAGCCACGTGAGCGGTCAATAACACGAGCAGCTTTTTTTTTTTTTTTTTTTTTTTTTTTCTTT
>JZSA01001286.1:0-10440 GCA_000956155.1 Cotesia vestalis
TTTATACTTAATCCTTACTCTTACACTTATTCTTATTACTCACTCTATATCTTTTCGTAAATTCTTAATCTTAGCTCCGACTCACAATTTACAAGTAACTCTTACAAGTAACCGAACTACATATGTGTACATTGTCGTAATAACTATCCTCACTGTCCAAGAACGTACGCAACCTCACTAAATTTACAATAAAATAATATTGTTTATTAAATTCATCGATTAATTTTAATTAATTAATTACCACTACTAATATATAATTATTTATATATAATAAGAAGGCTACGTTCTTGGAATAAATGATAATTTACCAATTTGTCACTCCAATTTGTCAATCGTTTTTTTTTTTTTTTTTACAATTTTTATTTTATTAAACATTCGTATTAAACTCATGCCTTGTCCTTTTTTAACCCCAGCTTGAGGCGTGGAAAAATTTAAACACAGCCTTCGTATATTTTTAACCCCTTTTAAGAGGTATCAGCTCATTTTATATTTTTTTTAATATTCGTACAGCATAACGGACAGTTTATATTTAAAAAAAAAAAAAAAAAAAAAAAATCAATTAAACAATTTGAATATCAATAAAAATCACATAACTGCTGTGCTATGCTGTACAAGATTTTAAATAAATATCAGAGAACACTAATGGAGTAAAAATCAATAATTGATAAATAACTTGAACTTTGAATTTAACTAAAAAAAAAAAATCTCGTATTTAACAGCCTCAAACTAAGTTCATTTTTTTTTTACCAATTATTTATCTTTAAATAAACTGACAATAACCAATCAAAAAAAAAAAATTTCACATTCATTAC
Organism: Cotesia vestalis; assembly: GCA_000956155.1. Lineage (NCBI taxonomy): Eukaryota > Metazoa > Arthropoda > Insecta > Hymenoptera > Braconidae > Cotesia > Cotesia vestalis. The sequence goes on from JZSA01001286.1 coordinate 813, forward strand.
TTATTAAGTCAAATTTTCCATGACTTGTGTGTGTAAGTGTACGTGTGTGTGTCTGTGTGATTAATTCTCTTAATTAAATTCAAAAGCCGTTTGGGACGTAGATTTTATTACAAACTTCGTCAATTTTAAAATAAATCGATTCAGTGTATAAGAAATAATTAGCACATAAGTCTAGAAGTGTCTGAGATAATAATTATTTTTTTTTTGTTAATTAACAATTGGTACATAAGGCCACCAGAGTGATTATTTTTGTGTACTATAATTATATGCTAATGATTAACATTTAATTATCGGTATAATTCGAAACAAACTGTCCACGTTTTTTTTTTTTTTTTAGCCATTCATCCTTTCTTTACTTTTATTATTAACTGTTATTATTAAATACTGTCAATTTTCTATAAAATAGACAGTTTATTTTTATTTTCATTTAATCTTAACTTAACTTATTAGTCAGTTAAGTTTAATTAAGTTTTAACGAACGCCACGATCCAACAGTGAGGCACTTATTCGGACCAAATAGAAATTGACACTTCTAGACTTACCTGAGGCTATGGATTGAATCACAGACTAAACTGAGAATTCAAATCAATGTCTAAGGTTCTTTAAATTACATATTTAATTTTAATTTATAAATATTTTTCAACCTAATAGAACATTGATTAATTCTCACTCAACCTCACATAGATATTTACAGCCCAAATTTATATAATATTTATATAATTAGGACCTGAGAGTGCTAATGTAATTGCAATTTGACATTTAGAATATGAGATTTATCCGTCGTCATTTTTTAAATATTTTTTTTTTTAATCCTCTTGGTCTTGATCTTGGTCTTGGTCGCGGTCTTGATTTTGGTCATGATCTTGATCTTCTTTCAGATGATTATTTATTATATTAAGATGCTTGGTTCCATTTACTCCACTGTGTGTTCCACTGATGTTCCTCAGCAATTTGTTCTAAATTATTTTATTTGTCTTCTGTTGTGTATATAAATAGCGCATATAATAAGATTCAAAAATTAATCTGCATTCATTTAATTGCAATTGTGTAAATGCAAATTAATCTGGCAGTTATGAGTCATCATCATAAATAAAAAAGAATCTTTTCGTCATTCAGTCATTAATTATTTCTTTAGCTTCTCTATACGTGATGTGTCTTAGCTCTAGCTTAAGGCGTGAGACGTTATTTATCTTCCTTATTTATATTTCTTATTTATATATATAAATCTTTATCTATATATATAATATTTATTCATTTATAAGTTTATTTGATATTATCACGAATTTTTAACCGGTTTTCGGCGTTGTTTTACTCGTGTTGCTGGTGGTGTTCCTCCTTGTACCGCAGGATATAAAACCAAACTTACCTCGTCTATCGAGGTAGTTGCTGCTTTACGTATGTCTATGTGTTTTGTGTTTATTACTTCTGACTCAAGGACCCACTCGTCTGGCGCACTAAAAAAAATTATTTACAAATTATTATTTATAATTAATAATTATAATCATTTATTTATCTGTAAAAAAAAAATTTATTTTTATACCAAAGTGTCATGATTAAATTTTTATAAAAATCAACTTTTACTTAATTTAAAATAAAACTATTCAAAAATAATAATTAAGGGTGATAGTCACTGAAATTTCATAAAAAAAAAAAAATAAAAAAAAATTTTTTTTAAATTAAAAAAAAAAATTTTTTTTTAAATTTATTAAATGAAAAATAAAAATACTTTTTTAATTATTAATTATTGATTATTATAAAAATAAATTTCACCTTGATAAAATTAAATTTTTTTTTTATGCGGATATAATTATTTATAATTTCAAAGTTATTAAAAAAATGATAAACTCACATGTCCTGAGGATACCAACGTAACAGCACTCTTGTTTTTCCGTCCGTTTCAACTCTCTTAGCTAAGACCTTTAATGTTTAATTTAATAAATTAATAGTTATATTAGTTACAAGGCTTAGATAATAATAACAATAATAATAGTAACATTAATTAATATAATTTTAACGTACTTGACTAGTTAGGGCCATTGAGTTTCCAGGTGTGCTTGCCAGTTGACCTTGAGTTCTTGACTTGGCTAATTCTAATAATCTATGTTGAAGGCCCTCCATCACTCCGTTGTCGAAGTAATCAAATAACCTCGCTGTAATAAATAAATATATTTCAGTAACGTGGAATAAATATGTATTGAATATTCATTGATATTGATAGTATGATCAGAGGCTAAAACATTGCAAGTATTTTTTATGAAATTAACAAAAGTCTAAAAATTTGAGATATTTTTAGTATTTTTGGAGGAAAATGAATTTTAAATTTTCACGCTTGATTGAAAATTTTAATAAAATAAAAAATAAAATTTTATATGGGTGTAGGAAGCTTAAAAAGTTTGTTCTATAGTTGTGCGATGGAAACTCCAGTACATTATCCTCTGTCAAAAACGGTAAACGAGCATGCGTCTGAAGTATAATTATTTTATGTCTCAATGGGTGCTATTAAAGTGACGTAAAAAAATTCGGTGAGTTTCAAATGATATTTCAGTGTTATTTAGAGTTTTAAATTTTATTTTTTCATCATTTTTTATGATATATTTTTATATTTTTTAATTATTAAACTAATTGATAAATCTAAATAATATTTTAATAAATCGAACTTTTACTTATTATTATAAACTTAGTAATTATTTATTTATTTATTTATTTAAACGCCAATCGGCTTTATAAATTAGATTAACATCAATTAAATTTAGTTATAGGTGAAAAAAAAAAAAGTATTAACATTTCAATTAAATTAAATCAATTTTCATTTATTTTATAAATTTAAATTATTAAATTAATAAATAAATAAATTAATAAATATTCAGTTGATTTACTATCTAAAAAAAAAAAACTTCAACTCGTTGAAAAAAAATTTTTTTGACACTTAAACATTTAAAAACTTTATACTTAAAAAATAATCAATAATTTACCTGACCACGGCTGCCTCCTGTATCTCAACTTCTTTCCATTCCTCCGAACTAATTTACCACCGTTTTCACAACTTCGTCTGCTGCTGCTGCTACTCGTTTCAGGCTGATTGAAATGATTATTTACGTGTCTCTCTAAAGCGATCTGTAATAAAAAACAAAAAATTAAATGAGATATGGTGACGACGGCATTTTCCAGGAGAGCCTTGTCCCAGCTAATTTACTACTAGCTTTTTAATTTTTTTTTTAATCATTATTTAATATAATATAATAATACAATTTATAGAAAAAAAAATTGTAATTAATTTTTTTTAAAAATATTATCGATTATTTGTGAGGCAAAGAATCCATTTTTATAAAGTAAAAAACAATGGATTTGGCTGTCGTAGAAAATGCCTAGCATAAAAAAATGCCTAAGGCGACTAGATAATTTCGACACAGTAAAGTATCACGAATCAACTCTAAGTTTGCAACATTTATCAATATTTTATTTTATATTCGGGTAACAGTATTTGAAGAATACATTCCACAAACTTAAATAAAGACAAACTGAACGTTGATCGCCTCAATAAAATTTAAAATCAAGTCGATCATTTCAAAGGTTTGACACTGATTTCAATCAGTGAATTTTACTCAGTAATTATTGAGTAATTATTTTTATTAAAAAAAAAAAAAAAAAAAAAATAAAAAATAAACGTCTCGTAGAGTGAATGAAATGTAGGTTGCGATCGATAGAAAAAATATTCAACTTCGTGTATCCAACGAAGTGAAACTTACGAAAAACCATCACTTGTAATTAGCTTTTTAACAATAGAAGAAGAAAACAATAGTATTATTCAAATGAAAATCAAAATTACGAGTGTAATTTAAATTTGAAACGATTTTCCAAGCGAATGAGAGCACAATTGACAGAACTGTGCAGTAATTCAACTTTATTTTATTTTATTCAATTATTGTTTGGAATTAGAAGTAAAAGTCAAGTAATTATTTAAAATGCAAGAGCCTCAGAATAAAAGCAAATAATTCAATTATTTTATAAGTCGAAGAAAATGATAAGAGTTAAGACAAAAATTGAAAATATATATATTTGAAGAAATTCTATTGATGACATCGGATTTATTCGAACGGTTGACACAAGATGATATTTTTTTTTGCCTCAGACTTCAGTTATTGGATTTCTGTCAGTAAGGAACGGAACGGCTGTACATCAGTAGTCATTACTAGGTAATCTTTGGAGTAATAAACAATTTAATCAACATATCAATGAATTTCAATTTTACGGGAGAATTGTCATATTCCGCGATACAGTAATTACGGCTAGTTTTTTTTTATTTATATCTTTGTATTTGTTATGTTACCCTGGAGATTCATTTTTATCAGTGTGGTTTAGTTATTTATATTCATTTTTAATTTTTAAAAATAATAAATTATTCATAATGAGATTATTATCTGTCATTAGTTATTTTAATAGTAAAACATTTATTGTTCATTTAAAAACCTATTTTATGATCTGCTTATATATAATTAATAAACAGGTAATTGTTTTTTAAATTTATGAGTAAATGAATATAAATTAACTTATTTAAAATATAATCATCGTTTTTTTTTTTTTAACAAGATTGCCACATAAATTTATTAACAAGAAATTCCGTCTTCTGGTTTTTTCGATAGCAAAAAAATTTTAACATGTTTTCTTATGTTAATTACTAATAACAATAACTGATTGTAATTGGTTAATAAACTTGTAAAAATCAAGGGAGTTAGAGAATGGAAAATAAAAATTAGAATTGATTACAAAATCATAATTCATGTTCAGCAAAGTTTTTTTTAAAATAAATTTCATTGAAATTTAAACTATTAGAATTTCTAAATATATTTCTTCACAATAATTTTTCTAAAATATTTGTAAATATTTTATTAATTAAAAAAAAAATTGTTTCTGCTATTTTTTTTTTATTAAAAACACACTTAAATATTTAGCAAAAAAAATTTTATTGATTAATTCCGATAAAACTTGTCTTTTGTCGAATAACCTTAGAAACTTCGAAGGAATTTCCGGTTTGATAAACGGCAACCCTGCTTGAACCAACTTAATAAAACTGAATCTCATTAACTTTTGAGTAGACGAAAAAAAAGGCCATGTCAATATACCTGTGAGCTAAATCTGTTGCCACATCCGTCGACGATGCACCTAAACGGTTTATTGCCACCATGAGAAAGAACATGCCTCTCTAACCATCTTCTCGAACAGGAAGTTCTACCTTGAACTTTACAACCTTGCCAATTGCATACAAAATTATCTCCGCCAGTTTGTGTGTTGATGTGCGCCGTCTGCAATTATAATCCATTACAAAAGGCATTTAATAATATTATTCAATATTTCCCATTATCATATATTTTTTTTAGACCATTTTATCAATTAATTTATTTATTTATTAAAATTTTTAGACCCTGAAGCCTTAGCTGCCTAAGGGCCTTACATATAAATGAATACACAGTATTAAAAGACATTATAGAAAAGTAATCATTATTGATCAATCATAAAAAATTTTAAATGAAAATTACCTGTAAATGTTCGAGTAGAGCGCCGCTGCATTCAAAGTTAGCTTCACACTTGTCCCATCGACAAATTCCGCTATCAGCTGCTCGTGCGCCATTTTTAGTCGGGGCTCTGGCTGGAAATCTTATGGTAGTCGGTGCACAAAGAATCGGTGAACTAGATGGCTTTGATTCGCTGCTTCTCGATGAATCTTCCTCTTCCTCTTCTTCTTCTTCATCGTCTTCTTTCACAGGCCTCACTATCGTCGGTTCGATTTTGCTCTCAAAAATTTCTAATAAACTCGGCTGCGTTGATCGTAAAATACTTAATTCTTGATGATTATTATTGTTATTAATAGCATCAATATTATTATTATTATTATTGTTATTATTATTATTAGCAGTATCATTATTATTATTACTAATACTAACAATATTGGTGTTGATGATGTTACTTATGCCGTTGCTGGTACTATTATTGTTATTGATATTATTATTGCTACTACTGTTAATAATATTATTATTAAGAGATCTCGTAACAGTTTGATTACAATTATTATTGTTAACCGTGGTACATGTTCCCGTCGAGTTTTTATTATCATTAACTATTGGTTTAATTATTTTATTATCAAAGCCGACGTTTAGTGGTTCACTGGCTTCTAAAGTGGGTGTAGGTGTCGATGGAGGTGATTCACCACTAGGTTTAGGACTTGCTTCACCAGTCAGTCTTAGCGATGAGATCTTACAGCCAGGAATACTCGATAATACGTCGCTTGATATCGGCAATCCGGGTAATGTTTTGTTGACAAATAATTTGTCTAATTTCATTACACTGACTCGAGGTGTTACTGATGATAATTTTTTATTACCCGGTAATTGTGAGGATGGAATTCCCATTGATTTAACATCCCAGTCATTAGCAACAGATCTACTGTTTGGCGTAACCACACCCAGGTACTTTGCTAAGCCTCCTTTATTACGTTGAACCGTGAGTGGCCTACGGAATTCCGGGGAATTTTTTGCTACCATTACTGACATGTCTGTTGAATTTTTCTTTGTCTGAAAATCAAAAATTTTCTTATTTAATAAATTTATGCAAATTAAAATTTTTCTGTATTTAAAAATTGTTCATAAAAAATTTCTAAATTATTTTTATATTTTTAAATAATTTTTTGGAGTAAATCCGTTCAATAAACAAGGTAAAATTTACCTAATAAATAAGTTACACGGTAAGAAAAAAATGACACTGGATATCATTCTAGATTATACTGAGTGAAAAAAATTTTTAGATAGTAGCTAGTATAATCCAGATTAAAATGAGTATAATCCAGATATCACTCAGTATAATCTAGATTTTTCTGGCTACTATCTGAAATTTTTTTCACCACAGATATCACTGAGTATAATATGGGATATTTTCCAGTGTCATCTTGTAGTACTAAAAAATTATTTAAAAAAAGTTTGAATTTATAGTTTTTAACAATTTTTACATGAAACTTGGAAACTTTTTATAATTTATCGATTAGATGAATTTCAAAAGTGATCAAATTTTTATCAAATCGAATAATGGAACATAGAAAGGGCTTGTTTTAATATTAAAGATTTAAATTTAATATAGAGCATTTTTTGTTTATATTTCCGAAAGTTTGGTTTTGAATAGCCACGTAATCTGCTGCTGGTGATTTCAAACAATAGTCGAAAATTCGACAAAACTATAATTTTAACAATATATATTTGTTTAATAAACAGATATTAAAAAAAAATAGACTATGGCTATAATAACTAAATAAAAAAATGTTAATTTGCAATTTATAAAAATAAAGAAAAATATTAACCTTGGATTGTTGGGGTTTAATTTGAGTCTTGAAGTACTCGGTTATTTTTCCCTGTAGTTCGTGTTGTTGGTGATGATTATGTTGAAGTTTATTAGATGTCTTAGTACTGCGGGCGGTGGGGTCAGCGGCAGTTACTTTTGGCAGTGTTCCTATTTCAGGTTCGCTATTAAGTCGTTTGTAGGTCGAACAGGCAGTGTCTGCTAGCGGCGGGGTCCAGGGCCACTGAGGCCTGGTCCCATTTAAAAGGGGTGATGTCTGTGGTGCCAGTTTGGGTATTGATGGCAATGGACTTGGTGCTTTACCGTGAATAGCAACGCCTTCATCGCTACTCGTGCTGCATGGTGACCCTGGCTCTGTAATGTCACTTGTTCCGCTACTACTGCATTCTCCACAAGATACTGCGACTCCACTGAAAATATAATTATAATTATGTGTTATTGTCATTTATTATCTTGTCTGGTTGATTACCAATTAGCTAATAAATATTCTTAAAGGTATTCCTAATTGTATAATATTATTTCAGAAATTTTAAATCAGCTCAATCTCCGACCTCAGTGCAAAGGCAGATTAATGTAATTTAGGGCTGCCTGCAGCAGCAATTCTAAATGGACGATGCCAAGGAAAATTGCATGTGTACTCGATAATTATATTACCGACAACGCAAACATAATTATATTACCAAACATTGCCAATCAGTCCAGCAAATTTTCTACCTACTTACAAACATTTAATTTTCAATATTTTTTTTGTCATGATTATTACATAATTTTTTCATTTAAAAAAAAGTTTTTCTCTGATTAAAAAATTTATTTTTGAAAAATCAAAACAAATTAACATGATATTAAAGATTATACTTTTCGTATTAATTTTAAACGGTTATAATTTTGATGAGAAATTAATTTTCTCGAAGAATTGAGCGCTATTTTAATGAAATTCATGAAATAAATTTAAATACTGATAACTTTGAGAGATTCGAGTTCTAGATTAATTTGGAAAGTTATAAATTACTTAAAATTTATGGAAAATTCGGAAAACTTGAATACTTATATTCCAAAAAATTAAAAGAATTAAAAAAAATTATGATAGTTAATACATAAAAAAAAATAAGATAATATTTAAAACATAACAAGTCAAAGTTAAAATTATTTTAACCCACAAATTAAAGCAGAACTTAATTTTTTTAAACTGTGCGTAAAATACAAATTTTTAAAAAATTCAGAGATATTAATTTTTCAATTTTAAGTGAATACATTTATAAAAATGATTCTCGGAATGTAGAAATTTTTAAATAATAATTTTTAATTATAATTTTGAAGAAGTTCCAAGTTTGGTCGAAATTTTTTTTTTTAGCTTGTCAAAGAAGGAAATAAAGTAGAAAAAAATATGAAATGTCAAAAATTTTCATTATTTACAGCCAATCATTTATATGTAAAGCCCTTAGGGAGCTAAGGCTTCAGGGTTTAAAAATTTAGATAAATAAATAAATACTAAGCAGACAATTTTTGGATAATTGTCTTAGATTTCTATAAAAATTTAAAAATAAATATGAATCAATAATTTAGTTTTTTCTGACTCTCCATTAGGTTTTTTATTATTATTGATCAAAAAAAGTTTATACCGTCATGTAAAAAGTAGTTATAAAGTACAGAATAAACTTTTATGACAAAAAATGTACTACCGTCCATAGAAACCAAAGAGCGTAAAAAATATTACGATGTGAAAAAGCATGAAACCTTTTTCAAAATGGACGATTAAAATAAAAGAAACATTTAAAGGGTAGATTATTTTATTAAAGAATAGAAGTTAAAAAAAGGATAGTTTTGTTGTAATACAATGATAAAATGATCAATTAATATGTAATAGCTGGCGGTTTATGGTGCGAATATAGTGTGGAAAGTAATACGGTGTACATAAAAGGCGGCGTGGGTGGAAAGTGAAGGGAAAGAGAGTAAATTACAGAAAACGCAACGTGTATATTTATAACGTATGTTGAAGCGAAGAAATATAATAGAAGGGTAAGAGACAAAGGCTAAGGACTTGTTTGCGGGAAAGACGAAAAGGGGCTTTTGTAACATCTCTGTGAATATACGAATACGAATACAAATAAGAATAAGAAGCTGGAGCTGAGGGTGCAGTGAGAATCTTGTATAGTAGTGTTATGTGTGTTAAAGGTCAAGACATATATATATAATAGTGATGTAAGTTCTCGTGTAATATTTAGGCCAGTTATACTCATTTTTAATAACCCTTGTTTGGATTTAAGATATCTACTATCAAAATAGATAA
>JZSA01001287.1:0-13937 GCA_000956155.1 Cotesia vestalis
AAAAAAGGGATGGAAAATTTCAAATATTAATGTAAGATAATTTCTTTAAAATTCTGTAATAACTCTTACGAAAAAATCATTAGAATTAATTTTATTACATTAAGATAACGTTTTAATTTCATTAAATTTTATGCTGTTTATTATTATCTTATAAAAATAGTATAATTAAAGGAACATTAGTTAAACAACAGACGATTTAATATAATTTTATCATTAGCTGTCTGATAGAGGGGACATGACCAATAAAGAGGTCATATACCTCACTGAATTATAAATTATAAGTAGAAGTTAATGACTCGAAAAAATTAAATTGTATTAATTAATAATCACTTTATCTTTTAGAGTCGTTAAAATAATGTGAATCGTTCTATTACAATCTGAAGGATATGTGATAAAGATAATAGTATAACATTAACAGATTCATTATTGCTTATTAATATTATTATTGAATATATTTAAATTACGAAAAGCGATGAGCGATGTATAGTTATGTAGTGTTATTGTCGTAATTATTATTATTATGATTATTTTGTGTTGTAAATTCAAAGTGAATAAAATGACAAAGGTCACGCGATTTGTAATTCCACGATGAAAGAAAATTCGCTTGGGTCTAGCGAAAAAAAAAAATCGCTCGAGCTGTCATGCAGAAAATATATTTGCTATAACTTTAAATCAATACATTACGCCGTGTTACCACGCATTCTATCTACTATTCTTGTTCATGGTAGTATCAACATCACCTCTACAATGTCTATAGAATATACTTTAAGTAAATTAGATGATTGCTATCACTAATTAATCAAATTTTTATTTCCTTCATTTTTTATCCTAATTTAAGTTAAATTTTTATTTTAAAATACGCGCGAATAATATTTTGCTGGAAAAAGTTGAGCTTTAAATATTTATAATAAATTGTATTAATTAATAATCACTTTATCTTTTAGAGTCGTTAAAATAATGTGAATCGTTCTATTACAATCTGAAGGATATGTGATAAAGATAATAGTATAACATTAACAGATTCATTATTGCTTATTAATATTATTATTGAATATATTTAAATTACGAAAAGCGATGAGCGATGTATAGTTATGTAGTGTTATTGTCGTAATTATTATTATTATGATTATTTTGTGTTGTAAATTCAAAGTGAATAAAATGACAAAGGTCACGCGATTTGTAATTCCACGATGAAAGAAAATTCGCTTGGGTCTAGCGAAAAAAAAAATCGCTCGAGCTGTCATGCAGAAAATATATTTGCTATAACTTTAAATCAATACATTACGCCGTGTTACCACGCATCCTATCTACTATTCTTGTTCATGGTAGTATCAACATCACCTCTACAATGTCTATAGAATATACTCTAAGTAAATTAGATGATTGCTATCACTAATTAATCAAATTTTTATTTCCTTCATTTTTTATCCTAATTTAAGTTAAATTTTTATTTTAAAATACGCGCGAATAATATTTTGCTGGAAAAAGTTGAGCTTTAAATATTTATAATTTTATAGTTTAGAAAAAAATGATAAAACAATTTTAGTTTGATAAATTTTTGTGTCTTAAATCATTAAATAAGATTAAATAGAAAGAAAAAGCCATTTTTCAAGCTAACAAACTCAAAATAACTCTCAATCAAACAATTGTTGAGCAGGTTACGGATCAAAAGTCAAGTCGACATGGAATTATATGTTATATCTCTTATGATAGCGTCCAAATGTTTTTATTTATGTATCTCTCTGCGTACATGTGCATACTATCATTCTAATATAAAATTCTGCTTGAAACATAGGGACGTCATTTTATGCTACTACTTATAGCTTCCGTTTAAAATATAATTCCAAACTGACCCTAGCTTGTCTTTGCAGAAAGCTGAAGTTTTTTTTTTATGTTTTCTAATTATAGATTATGATATAAATTGCTGTTGTAGTAACTATTCATTAAAAAAGTGGTCGTGTTTATACTTATTATATGGAAAATTTTTTCTAGTAGCTTTTCAATTGAAGAATATGTTGGCCTGACACTATTGATTACTATTCAACTCGAATTAAGGAATGAAGAACATTTTTTAAAGTCTTTTTAAGTGGAAATTTTATTTATTAAAAAAAATCCTAAACTTTATAAGTTATTTTTTCTCTCAGCGCCTCTAAAAATTTGAGCTAAAAATTTGTCCTCCGAAATTTATTAATAAAAAATTTTTTAAGCTTGTTAGCGTAATTTTATGAGTTTAAAGTTTTAAAAACTTGAATAAAAGATCAAATATTAAAAAAAAAAATAACTACAAATTTATTCCAAGCTTAAAAAATAATTAAAAATTGCGAAATTTTTAATTGACATAAAAAGTATTTAAATGCAAAACATCTTTAATTTAAAAAAAAAAATTTTTTTTTAAGCATGAATTGTATTTATTTTACACCCACATAAATTTGGATTTATTTCAAGTGACATAATATTCGCGAAAGCTTAAACATTTTCCCACGTGTATTTATCAGAGAAAAATCAATAAATGAAATATTATACGAAATGAAAACGACTAATATTATCCAAGTATAAATATGATGTGAACACAATAGTTGTTATTTATGTATAAATATAAAATATAAATATACATAGAAAATCAGAGGGTGAATAAACAATAGCGGAGTTGAAATAAAATTGAGGGATATTAAATACTGTAGAGTATAAACGGAACGTATAAATTGTTGGCAATGTTGGTAGATCTTGATGATGTAACTGACCTATACCCACGTAGACTCTTGTCTTAAACATATGAGAGTATAAATGGCAGCTGCAGTTTATTCTCTGCGATTCAAAGTTGAGATGAATCCCTGAAAATAGCGCCCAGCTAACAAAAGGGGTTGCTACCCTTGTCTGCTAAGTTAACGGAAGGGTGGCTGATGACCCATTCGTCCGTCTGGGAATTACATGACCCTCCTTCCTTTGGTATAAATCTACGCACTCTATACTCTATAGTGATTATATTGATTTACCAACACACTGCTAAGATGATACCCATCAGAGACTGACAAAAATAATACTGCTATCACTAATTGTATAAATATATAACTAAGCCTTTTTTTAACTTAATTAGTCCCGGATTTTCATTAAACCTTAATCATTAATATTATTATTATTATTATTATTATTTATGAACTAATGTAAAATTTTCCCACGTTTTTTTATCAAACTCTGACAAAAATATTTTATTGAAAATTTGAAAATAAATATCTTCCATTTAATTCCGTACTCGTGACTAAGGCAACAAAGAAAATATGTCAGTACATAACTCAATGCGTCAGGTGATTTTGAAAGCCTGTAGAATTTAGAATCTCTACTCTTCGTCGACGTGCATAGAGAAATATAATCAAACCAACAGCTACATCTGTGTGTAGGGGGTGTTAGATATTTTTCATGTAATCCCGTGACTGTTCACAAATAATAGCTGATTGACAGACCCTTTTCAACATATTTTTCTATTGCTTTGACATTTACTCAAAAACCCTAAATTATTTTATTACTTTTTATATCAACTATAATTTGTTATGAAATTACTTACAAGTATGTAATTGTATTATTGAAAAGAATTATGTAAATAGTCAAAAATAGCTGAGAATAAAAATTTGATGATGATTGATTTTTTTTTTATTTAATTTTAAGTTAATGGAATAATTTATGATATTTTTTTATTTTTATAAATCCGTGGATAAAATCCAAATCTAAGAGTTCGTTTTTTGAATCTTCTTCAAAATATGAAGTGAAAAATTTATAATATTGATAAAATAAATTAATGGAGTATAATTTAAAAAAACTTAAAAATTGATTCAATTATGTTAATTGCACGCACATTAAAAGCAAAAATTTTTAATAATATGAAGTAATAATCTTTAAATTAAAAAATTACCAATTAAATATTTCTGAGTCAAGTAATTTTTTTTTACACGATCTTTTACGAGTTTAAATACCAAAAATTGTAAATAAAAATAATCTAAAAAGAAAATTAACAAGCTTGACAATCAGCAATAAAAAATATCAGTAATTTGATTGAATTGATCGACCAGCGTAACGGAATTTCAAGCACACAGTGCATTTCCTTTCTGATGACTGCGGTATGTGCATCATGAAGAGAACGACGGCGACAACATGGAGACAAGCAGAGTAGCGGCTGGATGAGAGGCCCTATACCACTTTAGACACATACATATATACATATATACACTGATGAGATGATGTATTCCCCTTTATGTAGAAGCACGTGCCAAGGATTGGAAATCAATGACGGATGTACCTGGTATTTAAGTATTATTTTTTGCAGCTGAACATTGCAGCTGAGAATCACCAACTACCAGAGGCAGAGGTTGAGGTTGAGGTGTCTCAGGTGTTACAACACATCAAACATCATTCGTTTATTTATTATTTATACAGTAAAGTAATATTACTGAGTACAATAATCAAGTTTTATTTCTTATACAGGAAACACTTAATTCTGAGTTAACAACATTTTTGTTTGTTTATTTTTTCAGAGCGTAACAATAATAAGTTAACTCATAGCACGTATGTATTTTAGTTCCATGTAATAAGCCATAATACAAAATAACCTAGCTTAGCAGACGAGATGAAAACAAAATACTTTATAGAGATAATAACAATTAAACTAAATCCATAACAAAGTAATGAAAAATATAAATTTTAATAATATTAATTAGCTGAATTTTTTTTGAGATTTTTAATCATGGAATACATGATTAAGGTACTTTTTAATTAAATTAAATTATCAATAATTCAATAGATAAATATGATGCAACAAACTTATAGAAACAACAAATCATTGAAAATTTAACATAGAAAATTGACTATCAATAAAAAATAAATAAAATCGTAAAGTGACACAAATTTCTGTCAAGATCTTTCCAATGGTACTAAATTTAATCAAAGAAAAACGATTTTATCATATAAATACACCAGAGAAAAATTTTCCTTCACCTCTTACTGACATATTGATGTAGATAAGACAAGAGAGAGAGTCAAATAGAAGACAGGTAAAGACTGTAGTCTCACTTTCGGTGAATTACCGTAATAGTTATTATCACTAATGTAAACGATAAAATAAGTAAAATTAAAGACGTACATGTGAACGGAGTTAATGTATGCATATGCATATGTTTAGCTGAATAAATGGAATACGATATATACCCCTACATAATACTGTACTGTACACTATATGCTATGTACTGTATACTGGATAAATGTAAACACGTGGGCGAAAATATAGGCGTGTAACCTGTTGTAGTGCAAGTTGACTTGTAACTGTATTCGCGATAGTCGGTGTAAACCTGTTTAGTCATATTATATACGAATGAGAACAAAAATTTGTATTGGTCCAAGTACAAGAGGGAACCTGGAGTAGAGACTGGATTCTTAGAAGAGAGAACCGATACCACACTCTAAGATGCTTGATGCAAATTATCGTTTAAAAAAATTAAATAAAACAAAGTTTATGGTTCACTATAAACTTACTCTGTATTATGGTCTAATAACAATAAAGTGTCATATTTGTCTGGAAAATAATAATGGGATTTGTTATTTATTTCATTTTTTGTATTAGATGGCAAAAAATAATGGAATTAAAAACGGTGATACTATTGGTGAATGAGTTTTTTGTTAGTTAAAAAATCATTAGATGAAATTGTAGAATTTTTTTTTAGATATTTATGAAATTCGTTTCATAATTGTAGGAATTGTCACTTTATTGAAAAATTGTATTGATGCGGAATATTTTAGTTTATAAATTGTACAGAAAAATTAGTCAATATTTTTTTATAATTACAAAATTATTTTTTGTTAAAATTTAATTTTAACAGACAACTTAAAAAAATTTTTTGTTTTATATTCCTAATACTGGACGATTTAAAATTACAGATTTAAAAAGAAGATAACGTCAAAAAGGTTTATTTCATCTGAGAAAATCGAAAGTGCCATTGAGATAAACAAGACACCAAAATTTTTTTTGGTACAGAATTTTACTCTGCGCAATACAATAGTTTCAGTCTGTCTAAATATTTTCTTGAGTCAAGAATTTTTTTTCTGTATAAATTTACAGGAATGTCTTTTGTCAAGTATCTTTTAAATCAGTAAAAGAACTTTTAAATCAGTTTTTGAAAAGTCTTATGATTTATAAACACCCTAAAAATGTATTTCAAATTTTCTATAGTTCGTATACAAAATACATCAAGGTGACTATTAAAGTTTTATTTTTAATTTCCAGATTTCTCCCTGACTCTAAATAAAATTCCAGGACCTGCTGAAAAAATATAAATAAAAAAAAAATAAATAAAAGTGAATTGAAACTGAGGATTTTCGCAATCATCAGTTCATTGAATTTATGACCGAGTAATTTAATCTGGCAATTGAAGCTCCTTGTTTCAACAGTTATATTCATTACCGAACCGAACCGAATACGAACCAAAGTTAACCATCAACCGACACAGTAACAGTAACCTTGTCCCAAAGTGAGCATACCAACTACTTATACTATACAACGTGAAACTTGCTTCGGTGTCATTACTCTCACTTTTTTTATAACCTCAGTACGCGATCTCCATCTCTCTTTCTCTTTCTCTTTCCTGTACAATCATTTCACTCGTCGCATTACGTCGAATATTAAATCAAGTTCATTGCCATGAGACGCCCGCTGCCAATGAAACTAACAATACTCCAATCAAAGTTCACCAAACAAATAATGTAAATATTTATTCTTTATTATCTTCAATAAAGAATGAGACTAAATACTTTTCTTTTTACTATTGACGTTTTTTTTTTAATTTTTATTTTTATGGATTATTTCAAATGACTTTTTATAAGAATTTTAGTGTTTTAGTTACATAACATTCTATTCCGGAATTCCATTAAAAAATCAGGGGAAAACTTTTAAAACTCAATTACATATTCTGTTTGATAAAAGAATACAAAAACGAAGTGAAACAGAATTTGATTAATATACATCAAAGAAAAATCTAAATATTCAACAGTTACGGAAGACAAGATAAAAAAAATTAATAACAATTAAATAAAAAGATAAAAAAATTTTTTTGTCTATGTTTTGTGTATTTTTTTTCATAGATGCATGAAAAAAAATTTTTTATTCTGTTTTATTTTAATAATAATGATCTTGGTTCAATTTTTGAAAATTGAGTTTTTACCAAATTTTTACGCCTTGAAATTTTGAAAGAGTTTTTATCATTTTGCATCAAAACTAATTACTTTTATCAATCTTTACGTTAATAATTCAATTCAAGGTTATTTTCTGGCAATCTGATATTTAGTGCAATTATATAATTATATGTGAGGAAGCTCAGTTCGGACTTTCGCGTGATAGAACACTTTATTTTCGAATAGTCCAAAAATAACCTTGAACTATTGTGTATATTTTTAGAAAATTTAAATTAGAATTTAAATCAAATAAAAATTCCGACGAAATATTTGCATACTCTGATAAGAGATAAAATATTATCATAAAGACATTGGTTAGCAATCTAGCAAAGATGTTTCATTTTTTTTTTCTTGTCATAAAAATTCATCGACGTCACTGGAGAAAATCTTGGCTATTTGTTAGATGATATGAAGAGGAAAATGGAGAATGTTTCAAGCAGGTATTAGTATTGGTAGATCAAGAAAGTAAAATAGAGGGTGCTTGCTTATTCATACTCCGTACACGTTCACAAGGGCTATGATCAAAATCTACATATTGCCGGTGTGCTTCTCTATATCTTTAACTTTTGTAGCGCCTATACTAATTCACCTCGGTGCTCTAAGTATTTTTTTATTTATTTTTCATCTCAAGACGAAAGATACATCACATAACATCATAAGAATCAAGAGTAGAGTAGTGAAAAATTCTTCTGTTGAGAGTTGAGAATTAATTCCAAGAGCAATGATACGGATCAACAGCAGGATCTCGTGGTCAATGTCGACTAAAAAAATTATACCATTTTAAAATATGTCACTCAAATATAAACGTCATTCAAATTTATTTTTAAATTTTAACGATGCTGAGATATTTTTTTTTTTTTTGCATTTTGCTACAACAATACGACCCTTTGTAAAACTTCGTACAAATGGACAATACTGTATGTTAAAATATTACAGATAAATTTTTTATTTAAGCTCCATTACTGCTCAGTGTTGTTATATGTTGTACCTTAAAACATTCATGATAAAAATTAAAATTCACCGAATGAGATAAGACAAAAAAAAAACACTCACATCCTCTGGAATAAAGTGAGAATTTTTTTTTTATTTGTTTTGACGAAGATTATTGAACGAAGGGAATGAATTTATTATGAGACATAAACAGAAACTAAAATAAATTAATTACGCTATTTTTGTAATTAAAAAATTTTTTCTTACAAATAATTTACGTTATGGAAAGTCTCAATATTTATTGATTTTTTTTCATAGTACTTCCGGTTGAGATTTTATTAATTATAATTATAATTTTGAAACATTGCTTGATTGTATTTATTTCATTAAATATTTTGAAATAATGTAATGTGAAAAAATTAATTTTCCATTTTTTCGTATGTTGCATTCAATAGTAAAATTTATAAAAATAAAAACAATTAATTTTTGAGGGGAACGATGTGTCTCGAAGGAAATCAAAATCAAATTAAAAAATTGTATATAAAAGAAATCAAAAGTAATATACAAAAAAAAATTGGTTTTGATTTACATGAAGCAGAGTGTAAAAGATGAGCCAACGATAAAATTTCTTCACGATTAAAAATTCAAGGAAATACTTAACCCAGGGTAATTTCGGGTCCTTCGTTATGCCATTAAATTTTTTTGAGTTAACAATATAATTCTTGTGAAAAAAAAAAAAATTGCTTTTTTTTTTTATTTTTTTTTATTTTTACCATTCAATAAAGCAATAAAAAAAGATTAATCTTGTAAAGCCACATCAAAATTTTTTACGGGCCAAACAGATGGAGCCCTACTTCCAGACCATTACCATAAAATTTTATTAGTTCATAATTCAATAATATAATTAACAGTGAAAAGTTACAAAGAAATTTTTAGTATTTATAAAACTTAAAATTTTTTTGTCAAATTTTTTTTTGCTTTAAAAAATTATTTAATTTTTAATTCATTAAATTACTTTGAAAGAAAGTTTTAATCCAGATAAATGTGACGTTTCTGTTAACTGTTCGTTAAAGTATAAATAATTCAAAATTTTGCATGATTAATTCAGTAACAAAATTAAATTTAAAAAAATGTTCAAATTAGAAAAATAGTTTGCGTTTGTTGATTCCGTCGTGTAAATTTATATTCAAACAAAAATCAGTATTGCATAATCGAACAAAAAAACGCTAGTATTTGCTCGGATCTTTTGTAAATACACGGCGTTTTTATAATATTTAACGATAGTTTGCTCTCAGAAACTCAACTCCTGTTGAACTAAACTATAAACTCGAGAGGAGAATTGTAAGTTGTGATAGAGCGACTGGAGCGAGAAGAGAAGTATAAAAGATATACTTCAATGCGATAGGGACAGAGATAGAGAGAGCAGATATGAGAGGAACAGCTGCTTTTAAAAGCCAAAATGGACAGATTCTCACAGCGAGTACGAGCAAAGCGTTTCCTTCGTATAATAACTAGGAAAAAAATCGCTGGTACAATATTGGAATTGTACACAAACGAAGATCCTCTATATCTATGCTTAAGCTTATTCTAAAATTTAAAACCTGCAGGCGAGTTTGTGTGGGTACGCCAGGGTTAATTTATCCCCTTCCGAATGAAAATAATTTATTTCGAAATATTTATGTTGAGATCTGAGCCAAAAATTCTCAAGAAAAATAATTCAAAATATTTTTGACCTTTGACATTAAAAAAAAATTTTAAAACGTGTAATAACAAAACAATATGCTTAGTTGGCTATTGTAAAATCCATACATCTACAGTTACTTATATTACATGAATTACGACAAGTCATAAAGATATTGTATCTAGTTTCTAATATTTACGATTTATGATATATTACAGTTGAGGCTAATGACCCCTTAGTAATTTTTAGCGTTTTAAGTTCTTCAATACAAGGTTATATTTTAAAAGTGTCTTTTGTATTTAAAACTTGTCATACCTTGTACAGTTTACTACCAAACAACTTAACAGAACTATCTTCTTAAATGCTTAAATTTTCACTTATATTATTTTGAAACAAGCCGAAGTACAAGCCTTTCGACCTTTAGGTAGACAGAGGATTAACTAAATTTTATTTCAATAATCCTTGAATTTCTATTTTCAGATTTATTTTTCGGAGTTAAAATGGCTACTAATAAGCTATGTAAAAATTTTTTCTAAAATGTGCCATGCTTTGACCCTTAGTTTATAAGAAAAAATCTTTAATTCTTATTTATAACATCAAATTAAAAATATAAATAACTTCATAATTTTTTCAATCTTAAATTTACAAATATCTACCAATTTTTATAATTTTTTTAAACAAATAAATTATTGAAGAAAAAAAATATTAAAATACTATGTACGAAAAATTAATAAGAATAATTGTCATAAAATAATTATAAGTAACAATTTAAAGAATTTAATTCTAAAATAAAAATACATATAAAAGTTTTAAAAAAATTTTTTTTAATGTTCTAAAAATATTTTCTAGAATCATTTGTCTACTAATTTTTCATACTCATTTTAATGATGAAACTTTTACTCTTTAACCCTAACTTTTAATGAATATTATAAATAAAATATGTACGCATTAATTAAATTATTTATATAAAGTAAAATATTTTCTAAAAAACTCACATTGCCAGCATAACACGGTAATAATCAAGAGTATTATAACAAATCCTGAATACTGGAGCTTAAATCCCTTTTGTATGTACCACGTTAATAATATCCACACTATATATGTTTAATTAACACGTGTAAATTCCTCACAAAATTGACTTGAACTTACATAACTTCCGGAATAATTAAATAGGCACACAGAGATATAAATTAACAACCCACCTCACTGCAAATAAATATTTAATAATATTGTTAAGTAAAATTAAACTATCATTGCACTTCAGTAGAAACCGGAAGTTGTTTATCAACCAAATAATTGTTACAATAATCAATGTTATGGTTGAACTATAAATCAAAGTTACTAATTGTAGTAATTCATAAAACTCCAATTACTGTATAATATTATTTTGATTAAAAGTTTTAATGGCCAGTTTGATAAACGAAAAATAAACAATTATTTATCAATTAAAAGTATATATCCAAACAATTAATAATAACAATAAATAAATTAATAAGAAATAGACTGCCGAAATTTAGAAATAATCGACGCGTGTTGGAGCAGGACACGAGTTCGACTGAAATAGGACTCAAAATGTCGACGGGAAAATGAGAAGGGGGGCTCCCTATTTTTGGGGGGCACTGCAACTAGAGGGAGAAGGGGGTTACTAAGAGGGGTAGTGATGACTACTACACACAATACAACTATACAGAACCTAGACCTAAACCAAAACTCATTGCTGTTGGTTGCAAAGTGAGAGAGAAAAAAATAGTTAAATAGTGAGAGTGATTGAGAGAGAAAGATAGGAGCAAGACCTACACAACCTCTGAATATATATCCATATATATATTTAAGGATCAAGAATACACATCGAGGTCACACTGACGCCTTGCCTTTCCACTATCGTACCATAACCATAATATAAATTTTGTCCTATGTTGTATTTGTATGAATGTACAAACTATACATGTATAATACTTCATGTGCTTCGTCACGTTCATGGGATAGTTACTACATAGATATATAGATATACCTCGGCTCAGGACTTTACTCAGGTATATTGTAGAGGAAGGAAACCCACAGCCCACGATAATATTTAACTGCGAATACCGGTTCACGTGTATGAATAGAAATAGAAAAGAACAGCTGTAACTTCTTTTAAAACCAACGTGGTTTTCAAAATTTATCTTCCTATTCCTATCGTTGTAATACAAGTGATTATCCTGTTACTCTTCTCAGCCAACTCGTCAGGATGTTTGTGAGTTTCCGGACACAAAAATTTAATTATTATTTCTTAATAAATGTAGCTATTACTTGTAACTCTCGGAGTTTATTGGAATTTTTTGAGCTACAAGTGCATAAGTTGGGAATATTACTTTCAAATGTAATCCATTTTTTTTAAATAATATTTTTTGTACTTGATGTAGAATCGAAATAAAATTAAGTTAATTATCTCTGTTGTCTTTATATTAAATGTAGCAAAATAAATATAACAAAAAAATTAATTTATATCACTATAAATTTGTAAGACATGCACAGTACTTTATAAAATTTTGTACTCGGTAAAAAAAACGAATGTAAATAATTAAAAAATTTTTACCACTGTAAAAATTTATAAATAACAAAGTAAAAAAATTTTATAAACTTTTTGGCATTATTTCATTAATTAACTAATTAAGTACATAAAGAAATATATTTGTAAAGCTATTGTTTAAATTTATATGATGTTTTTTTATAAAAACAGAACACCGGAAGAAAATTAGTTAATTAACCATAGCTTGACTTTTTTAACGATCGATAAAAAAATTTTTTTCCAACAGAATTTGGTTTTCCTTGAGTGTTATAAATAAATTTTTGGGTTACATTCTTAGCCAGCGTCGGCACGTCCGTTTAAAATTATTGATTATGGAACTTGAGTTTTCGGAGTTGAGCGCGCATAAGCAATCAAAAATCTTGCTATATAATTACTTAGCATTGAATTATTATTTAAAATGTATATATTTTTGCCATTTGGCCAGCTGGCATTGGCATAGATAAATTTATCTATCTATTGAAAGCCCAGGAATCCCAGTAATTTTTTCTTTCGCTTCGGCTGAAAGGTACCTGCGGGGGAGTAACAAATTTTTTAGCTATGAGTAACATCTTCGTAATTCTTTTAGTACTTAATTCGGAGAAATTTGATGTTCTTCATAGCAAATTATTTAATACAGTTAAATAAATTTATTGCTTAAAGTTTAACCAAAATCATTATGATTTATAATTAATCTAACCCGAGATATTAAATTTTAGTTTAAAAATTGGAGTTTTAATTAATGAAAATAATAATTAATTTATTGTCTCCAAAAAAAAAAAAATTAAAATGTTCTTAAAAAATTAATGACTCGTATTGAAAAATTAAAAATAACTCTCTTATAAATTTTGATAAGCATTTAAAATTCAGTAAATATCATCTGCAGTATCTTTACTTCGTACTTAGCAATTTATTACATTTCCATAAATTATTCTTGTTTTAATTTATTAAATACTTGGTTACAAAAAAAAAAAAAAAAACATTTGAATTGAATAAATGATATGAGAAATTATTCTTACGTAAAACATAAACGTTTAATAACCGTAAAGTTGACTGAGTATAGAATAACTTATTTTAATAGGATACTAAAAATACATACGAAACGTTTATTATTGCGGAGAAAAATAAATGTGTTTAAGTACAATAAAAATAATCAGATATAGTCGCATGTGGACAATTAACCCTCGTTTTAATCCAAAGTTCATGACTTTTTAAAACGAAAGGGTATAATTTTCCACATCAGTGAGACCTACATCACACGTAGTGTTCATTCATTCATTATATAAACCCCACGATGTATATAAATTGTGTTTGTAACGTAATTAAAAAAATTAATGCCTGCACTTGGAAACCGTCAAAGTTAAATATTTTTGTGCATACTTTTTTTAACATCAACTTCATATAAGCACATACATACCGGTTATTTTATTTTAGACATTTTGTTCTAAATTATTTGTTTTTAAAAAGCGACTATGCCTTTCATTTTAAATTCATACACAAAAATATTTATGTCTGGTAATGTAAGAGCACCACAGGCTGATATATTTCAGTAATACAAACTAACTTTTT